>JARQWA010000031.1:0-257755 GCA_030294605.1 Ambrosiella beaveri
CCCCCCCTCCCCCACCCTGATCCCCGACCCCGACGACTGGGAAGTCCTCGGCGACACTGACGCCATCCGCGCCGCCCGCACCCTCGTCTTCTCCACCGTCGACCGCCTCCTCCTCACCCTCGACTCGCTTGCCGAGAGTCTACCCGACGAAAAAACTGCCACCACCGCCCTCGAGGAAATCCCCGACGCTCTCGACCCCCTCTGGAAACAAAAAGCCGCCATCCTTGCCGGCCTCCTCGATAACGGTGGCCACTCGCTAATCATCGATGCCCTCGAAGGCGCCCGCGTGTCTATCCTCGCCGCCGCCTCCCGCGGGTACCGCCCTGTCTTCAAAGATACCCGCAAGCAAGACGCCATCGTTTACCCCAGTGACGTCGAGGCCGTCCACACCGGGACCGGAATGGACCCCGAGGAAATCGGATACCTGGTCATCGAGGCCCAGGGGCGCCGGGGGACACCCATTATCAAGGAAGGCAAGGTGGACAAGGAACGGCTACTGGGTGGTATCCCGCAGGACAAGTGGGAAATCGAACGGCACCGCGTGTACGAAAAGGGAGAGCGGGGCTGGCGGCGGATTGATGAGGTGCTCAACTTCACGGAGCCCGCAATGGAAAACGGCGAAGGCATCTGCCCCCTCTGCAACTGCATATTTTCTGCCTCCGAGCTCTCCAGCGCCAACTGGAAGTAAGTAAACAAAAAGACAACCCTTTCTTTCTACAAAATACAAAAGACAACCCATACTAACAATCCCAGATCCCACATCCTCCGCGATCTCCTCCCTTTCTTCACCCCCGACCCCCTCTCCTATTACTACTCTCTCGCCGACCCCACCGACCCCACCGACCCCACCGACCTCTCCTGCCCATTCTGCGCCGGCCTCCCCGGCGACCTCCCCCGCCACATCTCCTCCCACATCGAAAAAGTCGGCATCATCGCCCTCATGACCACCGAGGAACTCGAAGTGGCCATCGAACACTTGCAACGGCAAAGCGAGGACGGCTGGGATGGCATCGTGCTCGAGTGTTGAGGGCAACAAAAGTGGAGGGGCGGAAAGCGGCGATAGCGATGTGATAATATACGATGGTTCAAGGTGCTAGTGACCTGTTGGTCAAATGTTGGATAAGTTGAACGATGCGGTTGGGCATCCCGGTGGTCTATTGATCAGCCAGCTTTGTTTTGCTCTTGCTTTGTTTTTGTTTTAGTTTACTATTTGTGCTTTGCTTGTGTGTACCAGACGTGTCTAATAATAATATATCAATCTCTTCAACTCAACCTTTAATCCCGGAGTTAGTCACACTTATCCGGATCGTTCCTTCCAAGTGCCGCCTACCAAAACATGAAGTCACGAGTCATATGAATCATGTTGCACAAGGTGTTGACCAAACAAATTGCGAACTACATACAACAGTAAAAACCCAAAACAAGACAAAACTCGACATAACACAGACAACACAACCTCACCGACAGCAACCAGACATATACCGTATCCAAAACACAAGACAGATGAAAAACAAAGATAAAGTCAAAACTAAAGGCATCAAGTAGTTGGCCACACAAACACTATCCACTTCCCCCACGTCCCACCCAAATCTCACCCATCCCCGTCTTCGCCGGCAAAACCCATTGCGACTGATCAAAAGGGCCACCAAGAGTGACCCCTTTTGATCCGTCGCTACAAGTTTTTCTCGCGGAAACCGCATAATCATGTCACTAGAAAACCATAATTGACTTGTCCAATGTCTCCAATATATAATCTAAGACAAAAGAGCGACGATGTGACATAACCGCGCCGACCAAGGCAGGGACGGGTGAGATTTGGGTGGGAAGTTTCGAGAAGTTTCCCTCTTCCGGCATACGAAAGTCCCAGGATATGGTGTATATGTAAAATGAAAAATTGTTTGCTTCGCTCATCTCGATGATCTGGGCGAGCTACGAGAACTTGACGCTTTCGATTTTTTGGTTTTTTTAACGCCCGCAGTAGACGGGGCCGGTGACTTCCGATGTTTCTGTTTCCGAGAATTCCGCAATTCTCGGTGTCTTTCCATCTCCTCAATCCCATGCAGTTTGATATGCCGGTCAAGATTTCCGATTTTATCCCGGATCAGCTTTCCACAAACAGGACACTGGTGAATCTCTATGTCGGGGAGACGAAGCAACTCCTTAATGTCACGATGACACATTTTAATGTGTTTATCAACATAGTTCTTCTCCTGGAACCGCCACTTATCATGATGGTATTTGCCGGAACTGGGATCGGAAGTGGGAATGAGAGGATCGACAAACTCCCCGTTCACCAAAGGACCATTGTTTCTTTCATAGCACTTTCTACAGTACCATGAGCGGATGTCCCGTTGGCGTTTTTTCCTGGCTTCGAAACGTCCATTCACCAGAATCTCCTTCTTATCGAGACCGATATAAAAGGATTTTCCGTCGCGCTTAACGTACCACTCGTTCTTCGGGCCGATGTCCCGGTCAAGTACTGCTGATGTGGCGTCATTGTCGCAGACAGAAGGCACCGAAAGGGTCGCGCTTGACAGGAGTTCTGAGTCCTGGGGGTCTGAATAGCCCTGGAAAGTAAATGACTGCTCCGTGGGTGCTGAACGGTCGTACCTGCTAGCACCGACAGGATAGGCAAAGGTGCCCTCATAATTCCTCATCCCGAGTCCCACACCCGCAAACCCTTCATTCAAACTAACGTCCAAAAAACCATTGACATCAAGACCAAAATCCAACTTGTCCTCCCCTAGCCCCGCGTCAAAATGACTCGGAACCCCGCTACCCAAAGTCCCTCCGTTCACCAAGGTCGTTTCCAGACCCCCAGACTGCATCGCCCGCCAGCCATCACCATGTCCGTCGCTGACGCACGAAAGGGAAAGGGTGGTATCTTCCGGAAGACAGACTTCCGCGAGGTCACAACTCTATAGGTTGTGCTCGCAATTAGAGTGATAAGACATGATGGCGGTAGAGGTGGTAAGGTCGGAAAGGAAAAGCGAAGAAGCGAATGAAGGGCAAGTGGCAGAAAGGGAGGATTGGATGTCGGGAGGGGTATCCAACCCGTAAGGGAGGATCTCGGCAGGAAACTGACTAGAGTACCCGGACAGGTCCAAAGGATCAGTTGTCATGATCAAAAGATCTGACTCAAAAAAACAAATAGAAGATAAGACAAAACAGAACAAAAGAAAAAGGGCAGTTAATTTGGTGGTATGCGAAACAAAGGATACAAAGGATGAAAAGCAACGAAAAGCAACGAAAAGTAACGAAAGTAACGAAAAGCAACGAAAAGTAACGAAAGTAACGAAAAGCAACGAAAACAAAAGCTATCGACGTGGAGACAAAAAAAAAAAAAAAAAAAAAAAAAAAAAAGAAAAAAAAAAAAGAAACATCGCCGAACGCCACCGGCCATGATCCTCCTTATATCCCCTCGACCTATAACACAACACGCGGCACGAAAAATGACACTAACAAAAAAACCAACGAAGGAACCCACGCTAGTCTTCACCAAAATCACAATCGCCATCCTCATCCAGGAAGGAATGCCCAAAATCCCCAAACAAAACAAAAGTACTCCCACACTTCCCCGCCGCTCAATTAACCCATCCAACCCAACTCGAAAACACACAAGCAACAATCTCCCACCCTTGCACCAGCACCCCCCCGCCTGGGAGCGGGAGCCTGACTATTGACCCTTTTTTCCCCTCCCCTCTTTCCCCCATGCAAGAGTCCAACCATGATTCGAACCCAATCGAAACAACCCCGCCCGCTCTCGCCATCTCCCATCCACTCGCCGTCTCCCTTTGCCCAATGCCTTGACAATCCCAGCCAATAAAGTCCACCAACTTCGACCAAGGATCAAGTCTACACATGCATAGTCAAAAACTATGCAACCAATAGGCCATGACGGCGCGGCTGTGTTTGAAGTTTTGAAAGGTCACAAAAAGTGGAAAATCCCAGTACGTCATCATATCAAACCCTAGTGCAACCTAGATTGAATCTGACAAAAACCAATATGTACATAACCCTAAACTCGACGATATCTAACAGTATCCAATCCAGTCCAATCTGCATTACTATCACCACCAGTTTCAGCCTGTTCCAATTACCCCGCCCTTGCTATTTACCTATGGCGTCTCCTCTCTCCCCCTCCTCAGCTCCGCTCTTCTAACTGGCAACCTTTCCAACATAACCCCTGTATATCCTAGATGATCCCTCAACCCCTCCACCAACCTCTGCATCTCCCTCTTCAACTCATCCGCTCCACCTCTTCCCTCCATGACATTCCCACTCGGCCCCACCGGCGCAACGCTCCCCTCAAACGGCACAGCCGGCATAAACTCTGCAAAGTTGGCCGGCACCAACGAATCATGCGCCCAGTAATGGTTCAGTGAAGCCCCCCGGGGACCCACAGGGTACGACGTTTGCGGAGGAGACAGTGATAAGGGTGAATGGACAGGTATGTCTTCGTAGACCCCGTTGTAGCCACCCGGAGTCGGCTGGCTTTTTGGGGGTTCCCGTGGCGTAACATGCTGCTCCATATCTTCTGGAATCAAGAGACTCGGCTGACGGTCCGTCCGTGATTCGTCCGGAATAATCATACTCGGGCCTCTTCTCGCAGACTCGAAACTAGGAATGAAGATGCCAGATTCCCGGTTACCCCCTTGTTGACTCATAGTTCCCGAATTGGCCCGTGAATGTTGTCGTGAACTTTGATAACTGTACGGGTTATATTGGTACCCATAATGCCCCGGTTGAGCCGACGAGTTACTGTATCCGCTCATCTGACTTCCCGGCCGCTCCTGGACACCATCCACATCATTATCTGTGTTCTGTTCATCGTACGGATTCCCGAGGTTCCCATTTGCCGTGCTATTCAATGCCGCCGTAGTATTAGCATCTTGAACATACAAACTCGGCTCTCTCGGCTGTGCAGTCGACGTCACATACAAGCTTGGTTCCCTCGTCGTATGCGGCACTTCGAAACGCCGTGACGTGTGTTTCTCCAACCCAAATCTCTCCTCGGCGTCACTGACAAAACCTGCATCGCTCTGCGATGTCGACGGTCGCGAATACCCATCCGCTAAACTCTCATCCAAATCAATTAGACTAGCCACTGACGCCCGATTCGCCGGCTCCTGTCCCATTTGCCCGCCCATCTGATTGCCCATTTGACTCCCCCCGTCCATACTATGCAAGCTCGTCATCGACCCATTCTGCTGCGGCCGACTGTAAATCTCCGTCTTGCCCTCGAAACTCGGCACAGCCGGCGCATCTTCGTCAACCTGCCCAGAGCCCCCCGCTCTCATGACAGGGAACGTCCACTCCTGTGTCCTCCGGTTATCAGCACCAGGCTGCACACTCGCGCGGATCGTATCCCCCTGAGCATTGATCCCAGTTCCTTCAAAGGACATGTCAAGGTCAATCAGAGATTCACGGGTATTCGCTGCTTCTTCATCGCGAAGGGGTAAATCGCTGGTCATTGGCGGACTTTCTCCACGACAGTACCACTTGCGGGCATTGTCGCGGTAGTTTGTCAACGTATTCGGGTCAAAAACCTTCTCCAAAGGCGCTGTTGGCCCCTTGAGATTCGCCGGGCGCCGGCGACGACGACCGTTCTTTTGCGGGGGCTGAGCACCGGGGAAGTCAACACCGGGACCATAAGCATCATAGACGGCCGAAACATCCGGATCATTAGTCCCTTCCTCCAAAGTCTGTTGGGAAGCATTATCACCAATCATTGTGAAGTTCCAGTCATCGATTAGAGGCAATGGCGGGGCATCATCCAATGCCTGTGCGCCACCGGCGGCAAACAGCGATCGGCGACTTCCACCCTGTGTCTCCCAAAGACGATAAGCCTTGACCAACTTGGACAAACTCGCCGTCGGGAACCGGTCCTCCGTGTTGGCAATATATGGATGTTGCATAATCTCTTCGATCCTCGGCCTCATGGCCGGATCATCCACCAGACAATACGCCACTATGTTCTTCAACCCATCAGAGTACTGGTCGCCTTCAAGTCTCGGGCAGTTATTCTTCAAATAGCGGCCAATGTTGGCCACGTTTTGCAACGTGGTGGCATTCGGCGGGAGTCCGGAGGCAACTTCGTAGACCATGGAGCCAAAGGCCCAGATGTCAACCTCAGTTCCGTAGGCGGCGCTTTCAAACAACTCAGGGGCCATCCATTGTAGGGTACCGGTGACAGTGGAGCGCTTATCGAAGCGGGTGTTCATAATGCCGGCAACACCAAAGTCGCAAAGCTGGACGCCGCCACTGTCTGTAACCAAGACATTCGCGCACTTGATATCCCGATGAATGATACCCTCCTTGTGCACCCAGTATATCGCTTCCGCCGTCTCCCTAAGAATCGGAATAATCCACTTTTCCGGCAAGCCACCCGTCGGCCTCATCAACGTCGCCACACTCCCACCAGCACAATACTCCGTTACCATCCAAATACTCTGATCCACCAACAACGAATCCACCACCATATTGATATTCTTCGCCCCCGAATTATTCAACATCTTCAACGTATTCACCTCCTTCAAAATATCACTAAACGTATCACTCCTTGTCGGATCAATCGAATCCCCTTCCTCAATCGAGATAATCTTCACCGCAACCAGCGCCCCCGTCTCCACATGGGACGCCTTGTACACGCGGCCAAAAGACCCTTTCCCAATCAGTTCTTTGAGTTCGTACGGCGGCAGCTCTTTGCCCTGCGCTGAGAGCTCGCGGATGATGGTCTTTTGCATATTTTGGGCGTCGAGGATCGCCTTGTGGTGGACTTTGGGGAGTTCCCCGTACGTTGACATGAAGCGGGAGGTCATGGTGGGATGGGGGGCGGTGAGGTGTTGAAGGAGAAGGGCTGGTAGGAAGTCGGGAACGTGGTGAGAAGAGGGTGGGGGGTTCGCGAGAGCAGGTGAGTATGTTTATCGGGAGGTCAATCCTGAAGTACCGAAGCTGTCGAGATAATCGCTAAAAACCCCAATCGCGTTCGCTATTAGATCGTCAAAAAAGTCGTCGTCGTACTCGTCTTAATCGTAAAAACAAATCGTAACTTTTAAACAATCAAGAAATCGCAACAATCGGCCAATTACTCAATCAATCAGCCCAAGTCTATAAAACAACGACAAAGCCGCAGAGATCCACGTCTGCAAGGAATCCCCAAAACAAATAATAAAATAAAATACAAATTAAAACAAAAAAAAAACTTGGTATCAACAAAAGCGTAAAAACAATGACGTATACACAAAGTTCATCCACCTTTCCCTTTCAATCATCAGAATTCCAAAAAAAAAAAAAAAACCAATTCCCAAACTGCAAACCCCCAATCCCTCACGCAGCCCGCCAGACAAGGGGAACCCCCCTAGGCCTGGAATATTCTCCCACAAAAGACACAGAAGGGGCCCCCTCTTCTGGAAACACTCCTTTCACAATGACCCGTCAGCATCCTGGGACGGCCCTGCTATAAGGATGTCCCATAATTACAAAACTAACTTCATCCAGCGATAGTAGGCGATTCAAAAAAATGAGCTGATATCCAAATATAGTTCACCACAAAGACACGATAAAAACAATTGAAAACACAATGGCGAAAATCATACACAAGAATAAACATGATTTTGTTTCGTCAACGACTAGAAGGATCCAGCCACATCAATTACACGCCTTCTCTCTATAAACTGAAGCCGCGAGGCCAAAAACCCACCAAGCCAACACCAAGCCAAATCCATCCTATAAACCAAGCCCAAATAATAAAAACCAACCGACAAGATTTTAAGACACTAAACATAGTAACGGAGCAAATGCCAAAATGTAAATGAGCGACATGAAAAGGAGATGAGCAACAAAATGGTATATCCCGTAACAAGCCAACAAGAAGCAAACGCCACAGATGATGAGTAATAATGATAATGATGCAAAGGGGAAACGCCCTCATGATACGAATGAATGAATGAATGGGGAGATTATGGCGTAACACATAACAAGTGAGAAAATAAAATGCGAAGGGGCATCAGAGGAAAGAAGAGCGAAATATAGGTGAATGAGATGAGGAAGTGACAACAGTGATGGTGTTGAGGGGACATGTTTCTAAGCTGTGGTTTCTTGGTTAGCCTTGCTTGCCTTCTCATTGATTTCTTCAGTTTGATATTGTGAACAAATTCCAATCTCGAGCCAGAATATATGCGCTTTTCCTATTTTTCTGGGTTTTTTTGTGATTTTGTGTTGTGTATAATAAAGAGAAAGGAAATATCGTCAAAAGAGCGAATAGTGGTCGGTAGGAGGACTCATAAGGATCACGATGAATCAGGCGTACACGCTCTGTTCATCTCAGTAAACCCCCAGACCCATAAAAGAATAATAAAGGAAGTTGGTAAAGAACGGACAGCTCGAGAAAGGAAATTGTAAACATCAACGGAAAAACAAAGAAAAGCAGCAAGGACTATATAAACCCATTCATACTCGCCATTTTTTCCACGAAAAAAAGAAAACCAGACATACAAGAAACAGCTCTCGACCTACCATCTTTGAGTCAACCTGTCGTCGTTTTTTTACTCGACAACGACAGTGCTGGTGCTCCTGCGGTTGTCATCAAAAGAATCCTGCGGAGTGATATCCAGCACCTTGACCCGCTTCGTCGGGGTCCGGGCACCCTCCATAGACTCGCCCATATCCATCTCCATGTCAGATTCACCAACGGTACGAGTGGTATCCTCCTCGGCAGTCTCCTCGCCATGCTGAGTATGCGAAGAGTAGCCACAAAGGAAAGGATCCTCATTGGCAGTAAACATGCTCGTAGACAGACCGGCATCAGCAGTCCACACGGAATCGGGGTACTGTCTGCTAGTGGCCCGGGAAATGGGGATCTTGCAGGGAGAAATGCGGCCAGCCAACCAGTCACCCTCGGAGTCAATGGGGGCCATTGAAATCGACATGGGCTCAGGAGAATGGTTAGCCCCCTCAACTTGAGCAGGAACGTCAACGGGCGACTGTTCAATCTCCTCATCTTCGCCTTCCTCATGCTCATCCTCGGCATCGCAGCTGGGAGATGGTGACACACGGTTTAAAGCATCGATGGAATGGTGGTAAATGTGCTTAGAAGAAGGGCTAGAGTTGATGCTGTAGAGGATGCTCAAGCGTTCACTAACCGACTTGATCGTCGACAAATCGTTCTCTCTTTTAGGGGAAACTGGTGGCGAAATGGGAAGCTCTGGCAGATCCTCCCGGAAACGAGACCGAGTACGGCGAGGCACAATGCAAGTGGGGTTTGTTAGAATTTGCACCTCATACTCATTGGAGTCACGCATCTGGGGAGTGGAAGCCTGAGTGTTGCCGGCAGCAAGCTCGCGGGCCTTGGCAGCCTCAACGGCTATGATGTCACGGGAAATGTTTGAGAACGATGAGGTCTGGTGATTATGCTTCCGTCTACGAAGGGAGCCCCAACGTAGGAGTGAACGGAGGGAAAGACGCTTAGAAGTAGTCGAAGATGGTGGTTCAGCTGACATGGCAGATCTCATAGAGGGGGAGATAGTAGGGGTAAAAGACACTGAGCTGGCGTGTGGGCGGTGAGTGTGAGCCACCCGCTCAGGAACTGCGTTGACGACGGGTGCCGGGGATGAAGGCAGCTGAGGCACAATCTCCTGATCCTGAGAGAGTTCAGTAGCTTCGGGAGCCATCGAGTTAGAGCTGCTATTAGTAGCTTCTGGAGCTTGCACTAGCTCAGGCTCAGGCTCATTAGAAGATGCGCTATTCTCAATCGGGGAATCGACAACATCAACTTCCATCGCTGAATCGTTGACAGGAGAGGCTTGCTCCACCTGAGCTTCGTAGCTGCAGATGGACTCGGGAGTCATAGGACGAGAAACCTCCATCTCAGCTCCACGTCTCACAGTGGGGAAAATCTCGACGGGGTCCATGAGTTCCAAGCCCATCACACTACGATCCATGTTGCGGGGAGCGGGTGTGTCACGGGCAGCAGCCCGCTGAGCCTCAACCAGCTGCTCAGCTTTCTTGCGAGCGATCCTCTCGGCTACGCGCTCCTGGTCCCTCACTCTCTTGCGCTCACGTCTCCGGGTGTCACGCTCCATGAGAGTACGGAGATCACTGGAGTCAAAATCGTCAGCCAGCTCGTTGATCCGCGTCCGTGACCGGATGTTAGCAGCTACCGGCGGCAAATCAATGTTGCGCTGGTTCTTGGGAAATCTGTCGGCACTTGGTGACCAGTTAGGACGAAAAGCATAGCGCAGAGTGGGCCGCGGGGCCAGGCATCCCAGAGCAGTGACACGATAAGCGGCAGCATCAGAACCATCGCTAGACATGCTTGAACGAAGGGAGTCTGCTGAGGGGAACTCATCAGTCTCCTTGTTGTAATCGGAGACCGAGCGGGTGTGGGAGTTACGGTTCCGACGGCTACCCTTTCGTGAGCGAGCCGAGTATGTGGATGTGGGTCTTTGGTCGCTCATAGAGCTCATGGCCCGGATCTCGGCCTCCCGGACGGGATCCCGGCGCAATGAGTTCTTTTGGAGCTTCCCATTCTTCTTTGACCTGCGAGGGCTCAGAGTGGGAGCTTCCCAGACTATTTGGTCAGCATGTCGTTGTTGTGCCACGTTGTTGTGTGATCGTCTGCCCGAGAAACGCATCTCATCTGAACGGTCCTCGTTAAAACTATATCTCTGGGGGCGGTTGGCGAATCCTGCGTATTGGCGTTGTTGTTGGGAGCCCTGTGGTCTTGGGCTCTCCATGCGGCGCTTTTTTAATGTTGCTCCTCGGCGTGGTGTGCGGGGAGGTTCTGGTGTTCTGGGAGGGGAATCCTCTCTATAGTCGAGAGGAATGACGTTTTGTGGTGAGGAAGTCTCTCGATCTGAGATACTGTGGCCACTGCGCGGACGTTTGCGCCCAGTAGACTTTTTCCGGATGTGCCAGATCGCCATGGCTGTGGTTGACGACTGGATACAGCCGATCCGGTTGTGTGTGTAATGTGTATGAGGTCACAGATTTGAACAGCAGGTATATAAGAGGTCGGTTAAGTACTGCAGTTTATGGTGGGTTCAAGGATGTGTCTCGCTACAAGTCATGAGATGAGACTCTCAAGGCCAAGTTTGAACCACAACAAAAGGTGTGCGTGTTTGTTTTAGGGTATGCAGTCCATAAAAGAATTGTATAATGTCAAGACTGGAATCTTGGACTTGAGTGGGTGGTCCAATGTGGAGTTTGAGAAGTGAAAGAAAAAAACAAAAATACACAGTTAGGGAGCGTGTATATTATGTGATGTCTTCCGGTACGAGGGAGAAGATGATTCAGAAATGAATAGGCTCTTTAGTCAGCGTGTGGCGACTATGTCTGAGAATTAGATCAGTGTATGTAGAGCGAACTTTTAGTATGAGATATAGAATTAAAAAAAAAAAAAAAAATGAAAAATATCACGAAATGGAGAAAGACAATCGAGAATCCGAGGAGGGGGCTCGCGGCCTATAATACCAATTAAGCAGACAGTTGATGCTTGATGATGAGAAAAAGTGGTTCATGGATTAAAATACCAATGTAAAAAGAAAAAAAAATCGACGCGAAATTAACCAAAAGCAAAAATCCAAAGAGGGCAAAGAAATGAAAATGACGAGGGGGTCCCCAGGTGTCAGGGGGTATTTTGAGCAACCATTTAAATGTGGGTCATTTATCAAGCTCCGCTCCCCAAACAGATCAAAATCTTTATTTGATGCGCAGCAGTTCTTCGCAGCGCTTGCCCATTTTCATCCACGCAAAGTAATCCCCCTCCCTGTTGTCCTCCTACTTCCTTTCCTGCTTCCCCCCGTGGCCCCCCCTTCCCCTCCTCGACTTTGCTAACCAAACTAGGATTTAAATTCATGCAGCAGTCACTTTGATGTGGTTCCTTCTCTGATTTGTTAGCCGTGTGACTGACTATATATATATATATATATATTTTTTTTTATCAAATCAAGAAGCAAGCATTATCATTTGAATGCAGCCCTGAAATTGCGTTGGTCACTGCCGAATTTGATGACAATGTCTGGAGCTAACTGACGACTCCGCATGAATGGGCATCAAGTGATTTTGAAGAGGGGGGGATCGTGGCTGATAACGGTGTTGGCGATTGTGTGTATGTATACATTTACGTTGATATGTATTTAGGTTGGAGATGTATAAAAATGCAATGCATTATCTGTCTGTCTGGAGACAGATGGGCACTATATACGACCGTTGTATGCAGACTACGGGAAATAGAGACGCGCGTGGGAAGTCAGAGGGTGGGAACACGAAATGGTGGTGGGATTGGGAGCTCAAGGTAGTATCTTGAATCTATGGTGGGTACTTGTCTGCACGGTATACGGTGTGGAGAGAGGACAATGACTGTTCGGGAAGCGCCGCCTTTTTCTTCTCTTTCTTCTTTTCTTCTTCCTTTGGTTGGCGCCCAAAGAGAAGAATGAGGCGAGAAGGTTCAATTGTTGTGGCGAGAGGTGAAAGAGTGGAGCAGAGTGGGGTCAAGCAAGCCGATAACAAGCAGATGACCTTTCTTTTTTCGCAGGAAATTCAAGGCGGACAATGACAAGATTGGGTATCGATTCAAGCTTGTGAAGAGCTCAGCCGAGACATGAATCCCCGTAACTAGGGAAAGCAGAGTCAAATTGGGCACAATGTCACAAGCTCCGACAGCAATGTAAAGCAACATGCTGTCCACACTCCAGGAAAAGAAATACAGAGGCTTGTCTCCGTGTGACCCGGCGTGTAACTATCGCATCCCCTCCCCCATCGACTCTGTTCTTTTTTATAAATACTATATGCCCGCAAGACACCATCAAACTCTACATCCAATGAATCATCAGCTTACTCTGACCACAAACTCATCGCGATTACTCTATCCGCCGGCCGCTCAGGAACTTCTTCTTGTGCTTTCATCACCAACCCCATCAGCCCGTTGGTCTCCAGAAAATGCCGCCAAACGCTGTAAACTGCAGGCACACATGTCTCCCCTGTCTGGTCACCACCTTGTCTATGTCATCCACCCACATTCAAGAAAATATCAAGAAAGTTGTAAATTTATCTACACTCACAAACACAACATGCGCATCACCACCATAATCATTACCTGCATGTCCGTCCCTGTCCTCAACCAGCATTCCCTTTTCTGTCCATTCTTGGGTAGGCATTCAAGGTTATCTTGTTTTTTTTTTGTTCTTTTTTTTTTCGTTCTCTACCGTAGCACGTCGTGACACCCCAGGTGCAGTATGGGTCCTCCTTTCTTGCTTGTCGGATTCCTTTACGGTAATGGATGTCTAGAATAGACCCTGACATCACGACAAAGGTACCCGTCCGTTGTTCAACGTGAGTAGGTTTGCGCCTTGGTTCCGGACGGATGATAAGATACTTTGAGTTGGGAAAAGCAAGTGTGTACTTGTACAAATTCAGTAGTTACCAACCAACGTGTGTAAGAATATTGTCCTGTTTTTTTTTGTGTAATCAGCATGGCTAAGGCCGGAGTCTTTTTTCTCAGACATCCCATTACATTGAAATGTGCATCTAGTTCCGGTATCACAATTACGAACATTGTCAAGAAAGGAGCTCAAAAGATCAAACTCCTCATAATCCCACATCCTTTGTTTTCTGTCAGCTTACGCATCATGTCTTTTACTTTTTCTTCAAATAATTCCCCATTTCTAGCGAGGGGAAGGCAACTGAAGCATTCCTTCCCTTTACAATAACAAAAAATGGATCAAACAATAGCGATGCTCCCTCTTACCAAGTTCGGCCTGTCAACAGCTCCATTCAATGCCCAAACTCGGTAAGCACCACACACACCAGGGCCGATCAACAGATATGAACCCGTCGTTGAACCAGGGAAGCAAAGCGAACCGTATTTAGGTTCCTCGCTGCAGCTGAGGCCGCGGATAATGGCCCATCCCTTTTTTTGCCTTGGCATGTACATACACTGCATATATACAAAAATGCTTTAAATGCTTACAGTTGTGGAAGATTTTTTCTTTTTGCTTAGTATCTGCATTCGGTTGCAGTTTATCCTAATGGGCCTACCAACACGCTGTCCACTCACAAGCCAACTACAGCCAACGTCTTATAATTCACACATTCAGGCATGGCCTTTTTTTCCAAGCCGCATCAAGCAAACGCATAAAAAACTCATTACCTTTACCTTGAAGTCACAGTCTCCCACAGGCCAATAGCCATCACGCATCCCAGTTCCATACTGGGGGAAAACACAGAAAAAAAGAGAAAGAGTTCCGTGCCTCATCAATGATTCATGCTAAAAGATGGAAAGATATGAGCATCAGCAAGCAGTATAGAGTCACATGATTCATCAAAATGGCTGGTATGTAGAAAGTAAACATTATACGAGGTGTTCACGTCATCAACTCGTGCATCCGTATATCGATAAACTCGGGCATTGCAAATTTGGATACCCTTTTTGACATTAACGTCCAAAGTACTCATCATGGTCATTTGACGACAACCGCTGAATTAGTGATATCTGCCAACCAACACTTTTCCATGTGGAATCAAGCCTGAATGAAGCCTGACAATCAACATAAATATGCCCACCAAGTTCGTCGTCGTCACCTTGCGCTCCCGAAAATAGAAACAGGGTGTTCCAACTTTCGGGCGCCACTCCAACTCATTGGAAACTTCCAAATCAATACTCGATGCCACGTTGATTATTTTATGTTTTCTTCTTTATATATGTACCCATCCCATCGAATACATATTCCCTCCAACAGACAACCCCCTCACCCCATGCCTCAAACCCCTAAAGTTGGAGCCAACACACCATCATTCATCCCCCGCTCAGTTTATCACTACATATATAAATACATACCCAATGCAGAAGCAGCAGTCGCCGCTCCATGACGCTTCAGCGAGGCTCAGCCATGCCTTTGATTCTTTCTCGCTCTCTCTCTCTCCTCACCGCATAAACATTCAGAATACTCCGGCCAACAAGTCAAGGTCATTACATAGTATGTATAAAATCCTGTACTTTTTCTGCCCCCCCAAGATGACAAAAAAAGGACTCGGCAATCAGCATGAGGATGCAATCGTCTGTCCAAAATTAAATCTGTAGGGGTCCGTTTGTGGGCAGGAGAATATTACTGACAGGGGCGGGGGGGTAAAGGACGGGACGGGACTGGAGTAACGGTATTTGGTATTGGGTGGACTGTAACCCTGGTCGTGCATGTGTAAAGTTTTAACCCTACCGTTGGGACACGATCTTGGGCTTAAAGGTCAATATCAAGTTATTTTAAGATAAACGGAGTCTTGAACTTGATGGGCATCTTCTTTTATTAAAAGTTATGAGTAGTGTTTGTATCTTGGTCTTTCTATGAATGGGTGAGACTTGAGGTAATTTACTTGTTTGTCAATACATATCTGTTGACTCCGCAACAACTTGTCCATGTGCCATCTAAATACACGTGTAACTATTTATCAGCCTTTTTTTTTTCCCTCTTTTTCGCCATCCTTCCCCTTCGGGCATGAGCGACAGTGATGGCGATGTTCAACGTCCAATCTTTTTTTTTTTTTTTTTAAAAAAAAGCCCACAGAACCAAAACCAGAACCGGGAACATCGACAACAATTCATGCTCCATTCATACCCAGTAAAGGAAACTTGCCATTATACCATCCGTGCTCCGAATGGAAGAAAAAGAATAGTCCAGGCTTTTCTTTGTATTTGTATTTTTAATTTTTAATTTTTAAATGTTTAAATACGAACAAAGTTGAAACTAAAGAGAGTTACAATGGAGATGT
Organism: Ambrosiella beaveri; assembly: GCA_030294605.1. Taxonomy (NCBI): domain Eukaryota; kingdom Fungi; phylum Ascomycota; class Sordariomycetes; order Microascales; family Ceratocystidaceae; genus Ambrosiella; species Ambrosiella beaveri. The sequence continues at coordinate 15,763 of JARQWA010000031.1, forward strand.
CTTCTGCCACATCAACGCAGTTGGGTGGGATTCCCCCGAAGGCTGGGGAAGAAGCTTGTGCGTCGTGGGAACTCTAAAATAATCGAATATCCACATATTTACCTGAATACTTAGATACTTGGAATGCAGAGGGTTGGCATGTGGTTGTATTTTAACTAATGAGTGGTTGGAACTTGAATGTATTGGTTTAGGAACCAGTGGTTGAGTGGGCTGATATGTGAGGAATATACGAACTTGACGTTGATGTGGGTATTTTCTTTCTTTTTTTTTGTGGATAATGTCGATTGAAAAAGACTCATGTGATTTTGCCTCTCCACTAGAAATAAACCAGCCACGCTGTTTTCAGTTGTGATGGAGACTTGGTGTGGGTCGCTTCATGATGCCGAACAAGTCATGAACGCCATGCTGATACATTGTTGGTCATTGTCCTGTCTCGATGTATGTGTGTACTATCTCTGCGTGTATCTGTGTGTATGTCTGTAGCGAATAACAATTGTTTCGCGCTGGCGCCGGACAACATTCCAGAAGTGGTGGACGAACCGTTACTTGGAACATTCTTGTCGACCTTCATTTGACCTGATGAACAGTAACAGTCACGTCAAGGGTCCTTATCCGTGACTCAGGTATATATGAGTGATGCTTATCTCATTGAAGAATCCATCACTTTGCAGGCCGGCCGCCCACCAGAGTACAGACAAGTCTCGTTTCAGAATATCATGCTCGGATATTTCCCACCCTCTCAAAAAGAAAGAATATCTCATATATCCTACAGTTCACTAGTCATCTATATAGCTTCTTGTTATACTTACTCATCCTCCCCCCCACGATAACTTCAGCAAGACAGACGATAAATGTCACTAGTCTTCTCTTTGCCTGTTCATTCTCTGATATTATAGCATTACCAGCCCCATTAAGGTCCATATCGATACCCACCTCGCCGCGTTTAACCTGCATAAATCTCCCATTTCCGCAAAACTTATGCATCCAAACACCTTGGCGATTGGTTTTTTCCTTCCGCTAAATCCTAGACGATTTCCCCCTTCGCTGGCCAGAGCATAAATCCTGTACCGTCCCTGTGTACACACTTAGTTATCTTTTCCCGACTTTTACAGATATATTTTATTATAGCCAAGGTGTGGTGATATATATAGATACTTATTATGATTTACAGCGCGTGCAGCGTGCAGGAAAAACTGGCTTGAGTGACACTGTGCTGCGTGGTGCAGAGATGTATAGGCTATTACGAGTGACGGAGATTGGTACAGGAATTTTCAATTATTCACAAGGCCTTGTCTGGATTGAATCTTTGCTTTTTCTTTTTGGGTGGGTGAAAAGTGTTTGGGACTGAATGGCCGGGGGAAAGGGCCGGGATGATGGGATGGACAATGTGTGAGCCTTTGGAAACGGCGAACGATGCGGAGAGTGATGTCCATAATTATTTTGGATGATTTTTTTCTTTTTTGTTTTCAATGAGCATGAACATATTTTTAATACTAATCAATAATTTATTTTCTTTTCTTATTGCTCGCATTTTCTAATTCTAATACTAAACACGGCCCGTAGGGACCCTCACACCCCCCCATATTGGCCCCCTTCTGAAACCACCCACGTCCCCTTCACCCCCAGCCTAACCAATCATCCCCTCTGCAAAACAATGATAAAAAAGCAACGTCAACTTTATCTCTATATATTTAGATATATTTCCCCAAGACTTAAAAAAAAAAAAAAATTAAACAAAGGGTCCAGACAATGTTTCCCCATGGACCGAAAACCAAACCTGACACTCATAGGGATGAAATGGGTGGACTGACGGGGTTAGGCCTGCAGAACTTTGGATGGTTGAGATATACAGGCATGATTCTAAAATAGAGATCGGCAAAAAGAGGGGTTGTCATTGTTTGTTTCTTTGGGCTTGTGAACATTGTTGATATTTAGTTGGTTGTATCGGAGGTGGGATGATAGGAAGAAGTTCATTCCGGAGGATGTTAAAGTTTGAGAAGGGGTTTGATAAGGTTTGATGGCGAGACAATAAGTGGTGGTTGCACAGATTGAGGGAAGAAGAGGGGAGATCTCGGGAGGGTGAGATCAGTATTGACAGTGAGACTCCGGGCGGCACGGGTGAGATACGGCGAGCGATATGTAGGTTTGTATGCCTGTCAATGAGATTGTGTGGATTGGACCGTAACCATAAGTTTGATCTTCCCCCAAAGTTGTAGCGTGCATGATGATGAAATTGAGTTTCTTTTTTTTTTTTTTTTCAAACTTCGACAATCATCACCGTTTTCCAACATCAGCTCCTGCAACCACTCTTGCTTCCCGCTGCTCACCGTCTGTACATTAGGCACCACGACCCAAACATTGGTTATTAAAAAAAACAACCCCTTGTCTTTCCGTCTCTGTCTCTGTCCACATGCATATCCTCTTCCACAACCAAAGAAAACAAAAAAGTCAAAAAGTCACAATGACATCATGCAATCTCAATCCGAGACGATCGCCCAAGGTATATACAGATACAGCACGACCCTGAAACTCGAATCATTATCTTACTTGACTATATACCTGTGGTCATTATCAAATTTGATAGTCGTTTGAATAAACATTGTTTTTTGTGGCGATGGCGGTTATCTCGGGCCACGGTATCTGTGTATATAGCTGCGCCGCGATGGGGACAGACAGATGGACAGACGGACGGGTAGGGAGATGTCCTGTGCTCTTAGTGAAACGTGTGATGGACGTTTACAGACGACTATTAAGGCTGTAGCAAGACGTCATATATAGAAATTGTGCTGATATCTACATAGTCAATGGCCTTTGGTTGTATATATATATACTTTTGGAAACAGATCAACTGACTGGGACTGTATCATGATACCCGACACGACAGAGTCCCGAGCTGAGAGTCTAGTCTGCCTTGCATTTTGGGTATTCGTCTGTACGTTGACAACGATGACAATGTTCCTACTTCATTAGCTGAGACGTCGTATTTCGAAATGGCCATGGCGGTCTCTGGCGTTGCATTGCGTTGCTGGCTGAGGTGATATGTTGATTTAGACAGGTGGGTGTGAATGTGAATAGGGAAAGCAACCATTTTGATCTAGCCTCTTTCAAAAAAAAAAAATCATGGTGATTATTCACTCGGTCTACACTGCGTGATACCAACCATCACGGATGGACATACATGTTGATGTCCATTCATCTCACCGCCTTTGTCTTTTGCCTTTTGCCTTGTGCGCGTATATTTCGTCTGGGTACTCCCCCCATATGGAACCCATGGTGATATCAACTTGTTTACTTGGTGGTGGAGACAAATCAGCAACATTATTATGAAGTAATTTACACCAAAATGGCGATGATTTTTTTGTGTAGGGGGAAAGCCCAGCCACTGTGGAACAGTGAGGGAATTTTCCAAATAAAAAAATGTATATACAATAAGTAGCTAGGAATATTTACGTCGAAACAAGAGTCCGTAGAGAGGTATATCTCTTGAGGAGAGCTAGACCCTGGTGGTGCATGTTTGCATGCAAGAATCTGTTGTCGCCGGAACCGTAGTGTACATGGTCTCCGCCACGGCGGGGCTTGCTGGTGAATTTTTTTCTTTTCTTTTTCTCTTCTTTCCAAGAGGAAAAGCCATGTGCTTATATGCCTCATGTGTCTAGGCCCGCAACAAGAGCAATATGCCATCTCTGACCCTTGTGAGTCATTTCATCAAGTAATGGCATAATAATTAAGTCATACCATTTTAGCCTAAATAGGCTATTCATGCCAAGAATAGCAATAGTACCCCTCTAGAAAACCATAACCCCAAAGACCACATTTACAGGAAACATCGGCCCTAGTATTGTTTATAGTGGCAGGAGTTAAAATATAGCATAACTTGCTCAAAAAACAAGATATAAGAATTCAGAGAGAAGTTGTGTTATGCAGGGCATTATAATATTCTCAGATGGCGATGGTTATCTTGCTATACAAGTTGATTCAGATATCAAGTACCATGATGTCTCTTTACATTGATATCTAACCGGAAACATTGGTTTTTCAAGATACAAGAAAACCACAGTCATAATAACTGACGACTGGACTGGTATATACATATAAAACTTCTGACTTATAGACTCATCCAGAAATTCAGGGTCCTCTGCCGGAACATCAAGATAACCTAATTATGACTGTGTCTGCCCAGGACATACAGTTTTCCTGCAGGGGTTTGTCACGGGGCTACAACACACCAGTTTCTTCTTTCACTTTCGTCATCAACAGCGCATCGGTGAGACCTGGCGGGGAGGGGAGGGACAAGTTCGTCAAGATAGGAAGAAGAGACAAGTCAGTGTCTATTGGGGAGTTCTACATAAATAATAGATAGTTTCATGCGATTGTGACGATTGTAGCGGTTGCTGGTCATGTTGGCGAAGGGGAAAAGCAAAAAAAAAAAGTGCAAAGAAAAATCTTGTCTTAGAGTCATCATGATCACGGCCAGATGGCATCGCCAGCAAAGGATGCCTCCAGTTGCATCGTATCTCTGGATCCTATCGAGGTGCAAGTACCGTCATGTTTCCGTTTTTCCTTTTCTTAGCTTGAATCCTGCTTGTTTCATGTGTATGTAGGTGTCCCCAAGGTGTGTGTGATTGTTGCTGCACGAGTTGTAGAGACACTGTGTGCATTTTGTTGGAGAGAGTGAGGGTGATAGAAAGAGAAGGGGTCCCGATGATACATATGATGGTTTCCGCTCCGCTCTGAGGATGATGACAGTGAGAATAGAGTGGCCAGATATCAAAACAAGTGAATATATTTAGCTCTTTTTTTTTTTTTTAAAAAAAAAAAAAACAAAAAGAAACAAGTTTATGGATCCTCCCGACCCATCACGCCATTCTCGCCATGCTACAACCCGATCCCCTCCCCACCACCCGGCGCCACTCGTAGCAAAACCAACACAAACGGGACTCTTTTCCTCGGGCCGTGGCTGGCGATCCGGGTCTGTACCACCGATATTGATACTCCGTGTAACTGTTGAACAGGAGCGTCTTTATATTAAGTATACAAGTATATGTATATCAAAGCAGCAAAAAGGACCTTGAGATAAAGATAAATTGTTGACTGGGCTTTGTGACTGGGAGGCGGATTGGTGTGATATGAAGGAGGGGGGCGACTTGAGATGACAAGTGGTTGGCAAGATGTGATTGGCCGGGTGAAGTTAGCTCTCCATTGTTGGGAATATCGAGTATTGACCTGTCAGTTTATTATAGAACACGTAATTAATTAATGTTTACAAATAACCTCCTTTTTTTGTGGCTTACCGTAATGATTCAACGCCTCCGGAGACCCTCCGGCCCGACACTCTTCGGCAACAACCGACAAAGAAACAAAAACACTTCACCCCACCTAAACCACTGTCCCCTTCACCTGCTTCTTCTTCACCACAATATCCCTCCACAACACCACACACCCAAACGCCCCCCCCAACACCGCCACCGACGCCGTCGCCATCCGCTTCTGCATCTCACCATACGCCGCATCAATACACGCCCGCGTCTCCGTCCCCTTCTTGTACGCCAATTGCGTGTAGATGCTCCCGTAGATAGACTCCACATTGACTCCCGCCGGACAGTACTTTTCTAGTTTCTTCTTAAACATGCCCGTCCACATTGCCGCGGCCACCGTAGACCCCAGTGCCGTGCCTACCGAGCCAAAGAGATCGAGAATCGCAATAATGGCCGCCACGTGCCGGTGGTCGAGCGGCGCCATCATGGCCATTTCCCCGGCAATGACAATCGGGCCGCCGGCCACCGCGTTGAAAATTTGCGTTATGACAATGTACCCGACGCTCTGATCGGGCCGCCGGAAATGGATGAGCAATCCCACGGCCAACGTCATCAGCGGCAACCCGTAGTACAGTGCGACCCACTTGAAGCGCCGCGACCACCGGATGAACATGCCAATGACCAGCGCCGCAAAGCACGAGCCCGTGCGGTAGATATTGCTAATGTACGTGGTGTTGCGGACGCTCTGGTTCCACACGAGCATGACGGTCGACGAGAAGTAGTTGCCCCAGATCATGTTCTGCATAAATACAAAGGTGAACATGAGGCCGCCGCCAAAGACGGTGCGGTCGCGCAGTAGCTGGACGGGGACGAAGCGCACGGGGGCCATAAAGGCCTCGTAGATGGCAAAGGCGATGAGGACAATGCTGCCGACGATGATGAGCGCGATGATCTTGGTGGATTTCCACGACTGCGCCTGGTACGAGTACAGCGAAAAGGGCATGAGGAAGAGCGCCATGCCGGCGGCCAGTAGTAGGACACCAAGGAGGTCCATGTTAACGGCGCCGCGGTACAGGGCGGCGGGCCGCCAGTCGATAGGGTGGCCCTCGACGATACCGAGTTGGCGGGCCTTGCGGGCGTTCCAGGCAAACAGGAGAATCAGCGGCGTGACGACAACGGGGGTGACGATGGCCCAAATGCCGAGGCCCCAGCGCCAGCCAATGGTCCGGATGATAGAGTCGTTAATCGGCCCGCCGATCCACGGCGTGACGATGTACGGGCTTGTGGCAAACGCCAGCATGACGGGCCGGTGCACGAGGCTACTGGTATCCGCGACGAAAATAGTCAAGCAATACGACACGGCTTGGCTGCCGACGGCGGAGAAGACTTTAGCCGCGGCATACATTTGCACATTGGTGCAGGCGGCCATGAGGATGAAGCCGAGGGCCCAGGAGGCAAGGGCGAGAGTGAGCCCGTGGGGGCGGCCCCAGATGTCGATAAGGTTGGCGAGGGGGAGCTTGGTGACGCCGGCGATGATGGAGGACATGACGTTGGTGGTGGCGGTGAGGGAGTGGCGGGAGAAGACGGAGGTGACGAAGGGATCGAGTTGGCGGACGACGAGCTCTTCGATGGAGGCGACGAAGTAGATGAGCCAGATGCTGGGAGGAGAGGGAAGGAGCCGGAGTTAGTGGCCGTGGTCTTTTTAGAGAGAAAGACAGAGAAAGAAGAAAACTCACATGATGTAGGCGACAACCAGGTGCTTGCGGGTCCACACAATCGCCGTTGCCTCGGCCAGCTGCACGCCGTGTTGCGCCAAGACGTCCGGGGCCGCGTTAGGGGACGGGGGGGCTTTGGCGGGGGCATAGTCGTCGGTGGCGACGCTGGCGGATTCAACGGCGGGGGAGTCTGCCGATTTTTCGGATGAGAGTCCCATTTTGTGTGTTTCCCCCCACCCTTTTTTTTTTGTTGAGAAGGTGAGCCGATGGGACTCTGGGGAATCGAGAGAATGTGTGTTTGTGTGAAGTCAAGAAGAATATATTTGATGTAAAGAGATAAAGACAATCGGCGATGAAGCTCCAAGACACAGATCGTGGACACAGATCGTGGATCCTGCAATGTGTCGATGTAGGAGATACAATACAGATATATATATGTATATTTATATAGTGTATATGTATATGTATCTGCTCGATACTCACTGCCTGTGGGATCTCGCCAACGTATCGTTACAGCACGATTCCCATATTAAATATGTATCAAGACGTACATACACATGCGCGTACATATATATAACCCCGCCAGATCAGCACGACCAAGAAATCTCTGGTATCCAGTGGAGATTTTCTCTTTGGATACTTTTTATAGTGATGATACCTGTTTTCTCACTCGGGGTTCCCAATCGGGGGCGAGTCTCCGGCTTTTACATAATTGGAGTTCTCTGGTCAAAATGGCATGTGCCGCCTGATGCCGATGACATGTGACGAGGCGAGACGATCTGATAAGATAATTTGGTTGAAGACGAGAGCATCGTCAGCAGGGACAAGTGACAAAAGCGGGATTTTTTCTTTCTGTTAAAATCTTTTATATTGGGCGGTGATGTGGTTTACATGCGAGCTTCCTATTTGATAGGCCATGTTGCGATGGGACGACGTTGACAGGAGACAGCGTGAGAGAAGAACGAGGAATCGGGCGATGCCAGGGCTTTCGGGCAAAGGAGATACGTCGAGGATATTTAACAGTTCAAAATTGAAAGCATTGAAGAAATGTCTGATTGAAGATGATATAACATACAGTGACATCATCACAACGAAACTGACCCCAGACACTTGCTTTTCTTTAACCACAGACTTGACACACATACACACATAAAAGCCTGCATATTCTAGCTGTCAATTCCAGCTGCAAATGCCCTCCGCTCAGGCCTTCCATTAGAGAAGGCCTCTCTTTTTTTTCTTCTTTCACAGAATACTCAAAAAGCCCTAGGGTCATCGGCTCGGGCCATTCAGGATTCGGCAGAATAATAAACAAGAAAAAAAAACAAAGTTTCTTGATCCTGGACAGGTGGAGAGAGAGATAAGTTTTTTATTTTTATTTAGCCATGTGTTTTCTGGCAGGCAAGTTTTGAGGATGGGGTTGTATTGGTGGAGCAGATAGATGATTAACATATCAAAAAGGAAGGCATCTTTTATATACAGCATTGTCAAGAACTCCAATAGTTCTATATTGTTTTTTTTTACTAAAAGGAAACCAGAAATTTTACATGCTTGAGCGATTATCAGATTGATATACCCACTCATCGTCACAAGGCCCAACAACAAAAGAAAAAAAAACAGACCACTATCACCACCGACGCCCAGACAAAGAGCATAACACCACAAAAAATAACCCCGAGCGAGACCCCATGCGGTCACTGGCCATCATTTAGCCGGGAATCCAAGGCAGGCCGTGATCTAGCTTTACCAAGAATTTTTCTGGCTTTTAGCTTTAGCTTCCGGCCACGTTATCGATCAATCTAATCTTATCTGATAGATGGCCTGGACTGCAAGCGAACAAACTCTATCTTGACGACTGACGGCTGGAACTTGGGAATTCCACATCATGGACAATCCAGTCAAAGGACTGCAAGACTTTGTCTCATAACCTGTAGAAAATGACCAGTGATAAAAATCCACAACTCAATAATCTCTCTCTCCCCTCTTCCTTCTCCTCTCCACCACTATCACCTTGTCTTACACTTTCCACTTTCCATCATCCTCACCTCGCGAAAGCCCGTGCCAGCCCGTCTTTCCCCCTTCATCTCTGATCTCCCCACTTTTCTTTTTCAATACTTTTTTTTTCATCCCTCTGGTCCCAAAGAGACCATATCGGAAGATTTGATAAGAGGATTAGTGGGTGAATACAAGGTCGGAGGACGAGGAGAGAACGGAACGAGACGGTGCTCGGGATGGATGGCAGAGTACAAAGGAAGTGATAGTAGATGGTCAAGAGAGATAAACTCTAGATGACAACACCTTTGGACATCTTTGACCGACGATAAATTGAGGTTGCAGCCACTGATCCCAATGACAACACACGCCCTCATTCTAGATACAATTCCACCGTCTAAGCTTCACCACTTCTCAGGAGACGCTCCATCTTCTAAAGAACCGAGGGACTTTTTTTTTTTGCTGGCTGGTCCATCTTATCCAGCCCTAATTGGCGTCATTTGTCGGGTCCAGCCTCATTCAGAAGTGTCTAGACTTCTTTTGCCTTTACCAAGAAGAGAAGGAAAAGAGACGGGACGACAACTTGGACGTAACATTCCACTCGACAAGCAATACGCTCCAGAGGCCCAAATCCGCACTCGCCGGCCATAAGAAAAATAAAATAAAAGGAATCTCTTCTATATATATACCGGTAACTCTCACCTAACCTCCGTTTTTTCCCTCTTCCGGTCCCTATCCATCTCTGTCACCACCCACCCACCCCCAAAATACACTTCACCGCCCTCATCACCCTTCCCACTGGCACTGCCGCCACCGTCTCCCTCGGCAACTACTTCTCCTCCTGCTCCCTCAACTGCCTCCCCACCGCCGTCTCCGGCGCCTCTGACTGCTCGCTTAATGACTCCTGGTGCATCTGCGTCCAGGCGGCCTATGAGGTCATTGTTGCGTCGGGGACCAACTGTGTTATGACTGCGTGTAGTGCTGATAAGGCCATTGGTAAGTTTTTTTTCTTTTTTTTTTATATATTTCGTGGTCATCATGGCAACATCCCCGGATGAAAGAGAGAAAGAGAGACTCTGTGTAAAAACAGCCAACTGACATCCACCCAGGTGAGGTCCTCCCCGCCGCCGCCCCCTACTGCTCCACCGCCTCCTCTGAGTACTCCGCCACCCATGAAGCCACCGTCGAGGCTACCACCGCCGCTTCCGGCACTACTACCAACGCCTTGGCCACGACCACAACTTTTGCTTCCTCTGGATCCAATGGGACCATGGCGGCCAGCGGGGCTACCGCGACGGCGACGGCAGATGTCGCGGGGGGTGCTGCAGGGGGTGTTACACCGGTGGTTATGGCGGTTGTGGCGGGGGTTGTTGCGGTTTTGTAAGGGAGGAAGGGAACAAGAAGTATGTTAGTGTATGAATATGGAGGGAAGTGGAAAGGAGAGGGGATGACTTAATAACTAATGATACCATGTCTATTTTGACTATGATGTGTTTTGGTGCAAGCCTATGTGGTGGTTGTCATGATGTAGTACCAGTTGTATGTAGGATTAACACCATGACATATCGATGGCTGTTACTCTGACCTCCAAAAGCATGACAATAGAAATCGGCATTTCTTTATCGCCCAAAAGAAGAATCTTGCCGTGGATCGAACACGGGCTGTTATAGCACCAACCCTAAGAGATTGACCACAAGACCAAGGGTTACAGACCGTAGAACCAACTGTAGTTACGGCTTCAGTCTAGAAGGGTGAATAGTGGTCGGGGTTATTGGGGAGTGACGCAGTCGTCAATATGTCCTTACACCCGTACATACTTAATCACTCTGCAACTGCATCGGCCACCCATCACAAACCAAGCCGCATTGCATACACGCCGATGGCCAACACAGTCACCATCATCATCACTACAACCACCAACTTCCCCGCGGATCCCATTACCCACTGTCATCAACACCTCCTGACCCCGTCACGCTCACCCTTCCCACGCCTTTCATGTCATCCCCAAATATCCCCCATCTCCCCACCGCATCTCTCATCACGACATCTCCTAATCACCTGTGAAAAGCCGGCAGTGGTAACTGACCGCCTGCAGGGTATAGGAGGTTATAAGTGACCCCCAAGCATAGCAGTCAGGCGACATGCCAGAGTGGTTAATGGGTGGGACCGGAAGTCTTGTGACTTTAGCCGCACGGGTTCGAATCCTGTCTCTATGTGTCTTTCTTCTGGTCATTTCCTCCAGAGTGGTGGAGAGTTGTCTATTATAGACCCCACAAAAAGAGACATTCACATGAAATCAAGTTACTGATGTTTATCATCTTCCCATTATTGGGAGATATGTGGTACAATCCCCTGTGGGAAGAGGACCACCGGGAATCTGCATGGTTCGGTGTAACCCAAGACAACCTAAAGTCTTAGGTCTTTCGGGCGGACTCATCCACAACAAGGACTTGACCCATATTATCACCAATCATCAAAGTCAAGATGGGCCAAGCTTTTGTTGCAGTCATCTCATCTTGTGTCAAAGATGATAACTCAGAGAGTCCAAAAATTTATCTACACCTGCTGTCTCGTCTAACCCCCTGGGTGTGCCAATCCGTATCAGCGACCCGGTCCACTTGCACCGTGACTCCACCCTGTCTCATCGGATCGCATCACATCCCATCACAAGCAATACCTCTCCCCTTGCCAAAGCCTGCATCGTCATTATCCATCAATGACTTGAAGCTGTCATAAGACCGCTCTGGAAGCATCTTTAACCTGGAATATTGAACGATATCAAGATTTAAGATGGGTATATAGAAGTGTCCGCCTCCCCGTCCGTCCGTCCTCCGTAAACAAAGTGAAAGTGAAAGTGGTTGCAGGCTTTGTGGTCCGAGCGTATGGTTACAACCGAGAGGGTGAGGGTATACATTATTGAGTCGTGGCATTGCGATTATCTAGCGGTGAGCCGTCTTGACAAAGACAGAGAGAGAAAAAAGGCCTTGCTTCATCAAATATCCAGATGTCACTATTTTACTATATAGCTATTTTCTTTTCTTTTTATCTCTTTTACTTTCTTTGCAGGCTGATGCCCTTTAGCTATCTGTATATCTATCTTGCTTTGGCCACCGCCTAACCGGCCCGGTGCTGGACACTACGGGCTGGCTGGACTTTCTATATAGAATGTGGATATGCCAATGTAATCGGCAGTCAACTCCATGCGAAATATGCCATGTCAATGTACATATTTATGTATGTACATAGTACCATGTAATGTGACGGACGGATGATCAGTTTCAAGTGTGAATGCTTTGTGTATCTGTATGTATGTATGTATGTAAATAGAAGGCCTAGGCCGGTTCGGGTCGGATGCGCTTATTCTGTAGGCAAAGTAGGGATGCATGGATGTCTTGTGAGGACACCCATCTACACACATGCAGCAAGGTGTTGGTCACATTGGCGGTTAAATCATTGATGTTGTTGGGGTTGCACGTTGTGATGTGGTGTGTGTCAATGTGAATGTGAATGTGTGACTTGGAATATTCATTATTCAAGTCAAGACCCATCCGTGGATGGGCCCGAGATGGTTCATGAGGGGCTCTGCCGACTTTGTCAATGATGAGACAACCACCATCACCGTCCCCATCATCTCATAAACAAAAAAGAAAGAAAAAAAAGAAAATTCAATAATGGCCATCTTTTCAGCCCATCACCACACTTCATCTCTCACGTAAAAGAAACCTTTGACCACTTCCATAAGGAAACCATCCGCGAACACCGCCCAACACAGTTCAATAAAATCCCCCCAGTTTTTTTTATAGTTTTTATCCCGATTCCCCCACTTTCCGCGGAAGCCCCTGCAGCCAATCACAACACCGCTTTTAACCTCACGCAAATATTCTTAGTTGAAAACACCAAAAGGGAATATCGTGAAGTTTTTTATTTTATTTTTTTGTTCTCCAAGGAGGCAAGATGTCTCTTTGGCGGTGGGTGGGGGGGATATGTGAGAAGTGTTTAGGTTTATTGATGTGTTGATTGACAGACAGTTGGTTCAGTCAACCGTAGAGTCAATCTCTACGTGGTCTATTGCTTGTCTTTCTGTCTTTTCCTTTTATTTCCTTGGCAAAGAGCCTGGGGTTGGCTGACCGTCCGATGTTGAGCAAGTCCGATATCACCAGATATACAAAGTGCACAATTGGAGACAAGAGGAGACAAGAGAACACGCCTCCATCAACATCACATCATCACCATAATCGAGCCAGCTTTTCTACTTCGAAATCTAGATTTTGAAGATGGCAATAATCAACCTTGTTAACCATCCCCTTATAGTCATCCCCATCACAAAGAAGCGCAAGGAATAACGTAGATGATGCGCTAGGGTTCCAGGGTTACAAGCCAGTCATCGGCGTGCTAGATGGCATCATATCATGAGCCCCGCCATCTGCCTTATACCATCTTAACACACGAAAACCACATGATTTTCTTCAGAGAGTCCTGTAGGAGTTGTGTTTTTTCTGGTTGTGGATTCTGTTACTTTTATTAAAAATATCACCACGTTTTGGCAAATGCTGTTGACATCCTATGGTTTGCCCGGAAGGGAAAATGCAGAAAAAAAAAACTTGGCGTGGTGATTTTGTGATGTCCGCGGGAGGTTGTGCAGATTTCTTTGGATTTAGTCGATATTCAAACAAGAGGATATAGATTCTTTTTGTTTTTTAACTGCAAAACTGCTCCTTGTTCCTTGGGGAATTTCCTCTCTTTTGGAGCCTTATTGTTGGATGGATGGATGAGTGGAATGCGCAGTTTATTTATATTTATTTTTTATTTATTAACCAAGCAAGCAAATATACAGAATAAAAGCAACATCTTGATAAAATATCCCCGGCTGGCAATGGGTTGTATCGGATATCGTGAAAAAGATCACCAATAGGATTTCTTCCCATAAAGTCATGGCCACACGGACAAGAGTCATGATCGACTTGCCCGTTCTGTCGGTGACCAAACGACAACAACAATACACGGCCTTCAGATATTTCTACACACTTTCACCCCCCCTTTTCCTCGAATCAGACTATAACCCACACCCCCTTCCCTCTCGTCTTCTATCGCCACACTAAGTAAATCTCGAACTCCCGGCCCGTTCTCGGTACTGTTTCTACTTGTTCCCCGCGTCATTAATGGCTTCTATAGACACGAGATTCTCAACTGACAACACCACATGTTTTACATATATAAAAAAAAGACATTGTATTTCTACGTGTGTAGAGTATGGGGACCGAGGGAGTGGATCCTTTGAATGGAGACAATTACACGGAGAAGGAAGTGAAGGAAGAGGAGAAGGGAGAAGAGAGAAAAAAAATATTCTGCTTTTTATTTTTTATTTTTTGCTGGAGGGGCAGAGTATAAAGAGGGCCGAAGAGAATCCTTTTTCTTCTGAAGATAAAGTTTGACTATCATATTTATAGAAAGTCTTTGTTTTGTTTCATTTTATTTTTTGTGAGGATTCATTGTTGACTGTGGGACACGTTACTGGTGACAGTGGCCATTTGGGTTTATATCACTTTGTTAATATAAAACAGTCTTTTCTTCTGCTTTTCATAGTCTCTTACACATAGAACTCTTTTATACATACATAGCATCAATCACCAAACTCACATATCCCCCCCCCCCCCTACCACCATGGACACCCGGGACCTCGACCCCATCCACCATGCCAACGGCGACTCCCCCTACCTCACCCCCACCGATCTCGAAAAAACCCTCTCCTTCCACCACAAACCCCCCTTAGACTCCCCCTCCGGCCACCTCCCCCCGGACGACACCCTCCACCAAACCCAGACCCTCACCGCCGCCCAATCCGCCCTCTCCGAAATCACCCGTCAGCGCACCGACCCCAGCAACTATCCGGAAGGTGGCCTCAAAGCCTGGTCAGTCATTTTCGGCTCCTTCTGTGGCGCTACTGCCTGCTTCGGCCTTATGAACACCATTGGTGTCCTGCACACCTACATCGGCGACAACGTGCTAACCGCCTACTCCGACGGCACCGTCGGTTGGATTTTCAGCCTGTACCTCTTCATCTCCATGGCCGGCGGCGTCATCTGTGGGCCCATCTTTGACCGCTACGGCCCCCGCTGGATGATGCTCGTCGGCTCCGTCATCCTTATCCTCGGCATCATGCTGTCCTCCCTGTGCACCCAGTACTACCAGTACATCCTCGGCTTCTCCCTGCTGACGGGCATTGGAACCTCCCTCGTCTTCACGCCCTCCTTTGCCGCCCCCGGCCACTGGTTCCTCCGCCGCCGCGGCCTCGCCACCGGCATCGCGGCCACCGGCGGCTCCGTCGGCGGCACCCTGTTCCCTATCATGTTGCAACACCTGATCCCCTCCATTGGATTCGCCTGGTCGATCCGCGTCCTCGGCTTCATCGTCCTTGGGCTCTCCATCTTCTCCAACTTGCTCATTCGCTCGCGTCTGCCGCCCCTCCCGGACTCCGACATCTGGCCCGACTTTAAAATCTTCCGGCAGATTCCCTTTTTGCTGCTGACGATTGCCTGCATGTTGATGGAATTGTCCCTCTTTGTGCCTATTACGTATGTCGGCACGTACGCCAAGGATATGGGCATGTCCGTGGCCCTGTCGTACCAGCTCATTACTTTTCTGAACGCGGGGTCCTTTGTCGGCAGAGCGCTCGGCGGGTTTGCCGCGGACTCGCTCGGCAGATTCAATACGCTGGCATTTTGTATCTTGATTTGCCTGCTGAGTTGTGCGGCATTGTGGCTGCCAGCGGGTAGCAGTATGGCCATCATGGTGACATTTACCGTCATCTTTGGGATTGCATCCGGGAGTAACATTTCACTGATCCCTGTGTGCGTGGGGCAGTTGTGCCGGACGGAGGAGTACGGGCGGTACTATTCTACTTTGTACACTTTTGTCAGTCTTGGGTAAGTTAGTTGTCATATATCTTGTGTAACCTCGATACTAACCATCTATTGGACAGTCCTCTTATCGGTGTTCCTATTGGTGGAACCATTCTCCAGTCCAACGGTGGTCATTATTGGGGCCTGATTGTTTTTACGGCGACCGTCTACGGCGGCTCCATGGCTTTAGTGATTACTGCCCGTGGTCTGGCTCGGGACTGGAAACTCACCACAAATTTTTAAAGCCGTATTTTATCAAGTAGTATATATTATTTTTCAGGTTTAGTTATTGCTCTGTTTGTCTTTTTTTAAGTTTAGGTAATTTCCTTGGTTAATTGTGATTTGGATAGAGAAAACCATGTTATGGGTCTTCACGAATGCTTCAAGATATAAATGATTTTTTTCTTCGCAACTTAACGATGATTTATAATATTCAACTAGTGACAGTGCTTCATTTCATTGGGCTTCTGATACCTTTATACACAAAGTCTCCACTTCTTCCTATACACGCCAATGTTTTGCCTGCTCCCTCCACATCAGCCCTCACACCTGACTCTCACTCGACCCCCCAACAGACCCCTTCGTGCTCCCTCCCGACTTCTCCATTACAACACTCCGCTTGTTCCCCTTCTTCCGCCACAACGCAAACGCCACAACACCCGCCAATAGGAAAACTCCAAGCGTAACCATAGCACCCACAACCCCCGCCACAGCATTCGACATCTTCGATTTGTTTCCGGACCCGCTACCACTGGCAGCAGCATCCGCCTCCTCCTTATACGCCAGGCAGAACAATGCCTCGCTTCCACACACGTTACACCACTTCTGCGCCGACGAAATCGCCACTCCCTGCATCTTCCCCACCCATTCATCCCACTCCAAACTCTCCTTGCCCATTCCAAACATCGGAAACACCGTCAGCGCCGCCCCCGTGCCATTCCTAAACAAAAACCGCACCCGCAGATCCTCCGTGTCCTCCGGGAACCCCGTCACGCCATCGTCTTCCGTGTACACCTCAAACCCCATGGTCGCCGCGTAATCCGGCAGCCCGTAAAAGTTCCCCGAGGCCTCGGTCAGCCGCGTCAACCCGGCAAAGGCCAGCATCGTGTTGTAGCTGCCGGTGAAGAGCGAGAACTTGAGCTTGCCCTTGCCGGTGACGGTGCTGTTGAGCTGGGTGAGGAAGGCGGCGGCGAGCGTCTGCGCGTGGATGGCCGAGTTGGAGTTGCTGGCGTTGTAGTTGGCGTGGAACTCGGCCGAGTCAGCGAGTATGCGCAGTTGGAAGAACTGCTCGTCGGTGATGTTGGTGATGGCTGGCGACGACTGGTTGTGGATGCGGGCCACATTCACCAGATCAAAGATGTCGTAGGCCTTTGCATACGACAGCTGGTCCGCCGATGTATAGTCATACACATCGGCCAGCCCCGGATACAGCCCCTCGAAGAACTCTTTGGTATCCGCCACCCTCTGGGTATACAGCTCACTCTCCGTCCACACGTCGCCCGCCGCATCCAATGCCGGACACTCCTCGTCCCCCTTCAGCCACACCGTCTCCGGCTCGTCGCTCCCCTCAGCGTGCACTGTCACGAACTGCACCCCATTCGGCGCCTCGACCACTGACCCGTTGGCCAAAGTCTGCCCCGTCGCCGCTTCCTCGCTTGCTGGGTACAGGCCCTGCAGGAAGTAATTCGCCGTGCCGAGGAGGACGGCGGCATCGGGGGCCGACGCGTAGATTTGCGAGGGGACGGAGACGTTGGGGGAGATGGAGAGGATGCGGTACGGGGAAGACTCGTCAAGGTAGCGGGTGCGGTAGAGGGAGCCGGCGGCTTGCACTTGGGTGGCGCCGAGGGTGGTGAGGTATTGATTGCCGTAGTGCTTGGCGGTGCCTGGGTGAGGGGAAAGTTAGTTGACGGGGGTGATACTTGATTGTCGGGATAGAGTAGTGGGGTGGCTTACGGTCACCGTGGCGGGAGAAGACGGCGACGCCGAGGATAGTTTCGGCGGTGGCCGTGCCGGCCAACAAAAGCGGAGAAATCTTCATTCTTGACGATGCGCTGCTGTGCGCTAATGTAACAATCCAAGTAGCGATACAGATACAATGAGCAAATGTTGATCTGCAAGCTGCCAACGATGGGTTCCTCTCAGATCCTCACTAATAAGTCCGAGACCATGCCCTCCTTTATATAGCCGTCACAAAAGGCCTTTCCCATCACTTTACTCTACTTTACTTCACTTATCATCAAGCTGGGCCGCTTGCCCCACTCTTCAACCCCGCTCCTTCCTGCTCTCCTCGAAATTTTTTCCCTCCTCCCAAAGTCCCATCCTCCCCACGTAACTGACTGAAACCAGCCATATTAGTCTAGTCTTAAAATATAGATGCAAACATGCCACCCCAATTACCTGATATCACCACCATCACCATATGATCGATTCTCACGCTCCACCTAGGATACATCCCCACTCACACTCTACCTTCCCAATCACTGTCACCGTCACGGTTCATTGCCTGCCGAAATCTCTTTATCCCGATATCTCTTTATTCCGATATCTCCCTCCGTCTCCAAATGTTTCTCCCCCTCTTTTTCTCTTCTCTTTTCTTCCCCCCCCCCCCTCTTCTGTCTCTTATTCTTACAAAAAAACATCCAGTTCCGCCCGTTTCGTTTTTCGCCGGGTAATACCAAATTTAAGCTTATCATTAGACCATTAGACCCCCATGTCAAATTTGCCGCCCTTCCAATCCTTTCCGGGGCCCGTCGGAATTCCTGACTTGGCCCGATTGGAGATTAACAGTGGCTAGGTGGGGTACTTAGGTTGGAATATAACAAATATCTTGTAGCGGTCTGATGGTGTAGTTGGTTATCACGTTTGTCTAACAGTAGCGTTAGCTACTTGGACACAAAAGGTCGGCGGTTCAAGTCCGCCTCAGATCATCTTTTTTCCCCAACCTTTTAGTTAATCCTTTTGAGATTCTTCACCCAGGAAAAGCACACCCAACGACCCCTCACATTAAACTTTTTGTCATTCGTACCATGTCAATAAACAGAAACTGTAATCCATATCCCATTAATAACAATTCCTATCTGCACGAATATTCCCCTACCCCCTAAGCAAACTCGTCATCCCCACCGTCAGGTCCCCCGCCAACATCCGCCACTGGCGCCTCCTTGATCTGGCTCTTCACTCTCAAAAACATCTCCGTCTTCCACTTATCCAACTTGGACACCTGGTCAAAGTAGAACAAACTCTGCGTAAACTCCTGCAGGCTCCCCGCCTCCATGTGTCCCTTCAAATCCACCAACAACCGATACTCCTTCTGCCCCGCAAACGTCGGGTCTAACTGCGGAAACTTATCCAGCGCCCGCTGCGCCAATACCAGATCCCCCGTAGCCAAATAGCAAATCCCCGCCTTGAACAGGTAATCTTTCACCGACCACTTCATCAAATTGTTCGACAGCGATTTCTCCGCCTGCTTCTCAAACAGCTCCGCCGCCCCATAGTAATCCCCCGTCAACCCCGCCAGATCCGCCACCTTGAGCCACATCTTATTCCCCATGGCGCCCGCCCCGTCATCGTCATACCAGCCTGCTGCCGTCTCGTACGCCTTCTTTGCCCGCACCTGGTCGCCCAGCTGCTGTTCAAAGAGGTCGCCGAGCTTCTCTTGTTGGCCGGCGGCGCGCCGCCAATTGCCACGGGAGCAGTATTGTTTGATGACGCGGTCGAGGCAGGTGGCTGCTTTTTCGTAAGTTGTCGGGTCGTTGCAGTACATTTTGAAGGCTTCGGCGCGCTGGTTGGCGGCGTCGTCAGGTTCGTTGAGATAGCGCTCGTGCACGTCGGCCGAGAGCTCAAAGGCTTCGCCGGCTTTCACGACTGTAGGGAGAGAAGATTCGTGTTAGTATTGGGGATGGTAAAGGGTTGGACTGCGGGGATATGACGTACATTGCTTCTGAGAGCGGAAAGCGTTGGCAGCTTGACCGAAACCCTCTGCGGCGTTGAAGTACTTGGACTCCTTGTTGCCAAAGATGCCCCAGCCCTTGGAGGCTCCGTCGAGCTCCTTCTGGGCCTGTGATAAAAAGTATGCGATTAGCTTCACAGCTATCATCTGTGGCGATGCGCTACCCAACAACGAGGGATGGCAATACTGTGCGCCTTAGGGATAGTCCCGAGGCGCACATAGGTGAAGGGTATCAAAATCTCGAGATGCGTACCTTTTGGAGGAGAGCCTGGGGATCAGCCATGATGATTATATGATTAGAGAAAAAGAAAAAGGTAGATGATATTGTTGGTTGGCGATCCAACTAGGTGACTTTCTGTACACACAAAACCAGACAACGTTGAATCATATAGGCAGATAGAAAGGAAGCTATGAGGTAATCGCTAGGTTCCTATCACAAATATCACCAATCACAAAAATAACATTCAACAAACTTTCAAGATGAACAAAAATATAAACTGTAATTATCTTTCCGATCTCACCAAGAAACACAAGTCCTCATTGTTTCAAGAAGCCAAGATCAAAGAGCTTGTCCCTATCGACAAGCTCCGATAGCTTCACATTAGTTTCACCCTGTAAACGACCTGTCGCAGCTCATTGCAGCTCGGACCACCAGCGTCATTCAAAGTGGGGTTCTGCTGACTAAGGCCAAATTCAACCCCAACCCAACATACCCCCGAACTGTAGACAAAAAAAAATTAGCCGCAACCTCCGGGAATCGAACCCGGCCCCTTCGCTTGGAAGGCGAAGATCCTAACCACTAGACCAAGGTTGCTTTTACCGATAACGGGCCGACGGATCTAAATTCCTATATACCTACAAATAACAAATTCACATTTAGCCCCACCAATGAATCCACATGGATTGGATTACCTTGGTTGCACAAATTCGGAATGTCAACGTCACCCATCCATAACCACATCACCACCCATTCCTCATCCCCCACCATGACCACCATCCGCCACCTCCTCTCCAAACCTACTTGGTCCACCACCACCCTCCAATCCCCCACAAACCCTCTCCCTATCCTCCCCCCAACCACCATCCCCCGCCTCCTCCGTCTCTCCGCCCTCCCCACTACAACGCCCTCCCTCACCCATCTCCCCATCCTAACCTCCCACCTTACCTTCGTTTCCGCCCTCTCCAAAATCCCCACTGCCTCCGTTCCTCCCTTAATCTCCCTCCGCCACGAGACAACCGCCGCCCTCGCCGAGTCCACCATAACCCTCGCCAAACTGGGCCCTCACCTGGCCGCCGAGAAACCGTTTGGATACCTCAAGAGGATGCGGAGGGAGAAGACAGCGCATTTTGATGCCGAGGGCAAGAGGATTTTGAAAAAGGAGGAAGATTGGGATAAGTTGGGTATGGCGGAGGAGACCACAGCCGGATACTTCGTCGTCAAGGGAACTGGTAACGCTACGGGTTGAATAGTTACTTGACGGTTTACGTCTCTATTGGCTGAAAATGCTCGCTTTTCAAATAGGGTTTCTTACTGAAGTTAGGGATTTCTTCTCGTCTTCTTCTTTTGTCGGATGTTACTTCTACCTCAAACTCATTTTTCCAGATACCCAAGATCATAACCCTACCAAAAACAACACATAAAATACAATACATGTACTCAATCTCCAACATCTTGCAACAGGCAGCTTGACCTAGTGCTAATCTATTTTAAACAATATTATTTATATATTCAACATCACTCGCTAGTTGTGGACTGGTATTTCGTAAAATGAATTAAATTAAACAAGTACAAGACCAAAGAACCAAAAGATATCATAGGGCGTAAAACAAGATAGCACATGAACCAAGAAAAAAAATTACTGAAAACATCACAAGACCCCCAAGCAAAAAATCAAAGACATGAAAGCGGACCCAAAACATTTTGTCAAAACGATCCAAGACAAAAACCAAAGTAGAAGCCAAAACGCCAACAAGAAACTGGCGAGTGAGTCTGTGATCCTCGTACGCGGAGCAAAAAGTCTGCAATCCAAACCCAGACAAAGCCTCAAAACCCAAACCCAAACCCATATTAATTCTTAAGGCGGAGCTCTCGAAGCTTACCCAACCTCCGAAAACAATATTCATTGACTTGATATTCCTGGGACGACAAATTGCCCAAAGTCGAAAATCTGAAAAGCCCGTCTCATTCGGCCGTTCTGTCCATATAAACATGCCAATTGATGATGCTTGTAACCATGTGAATTCATAACCCTCATAACACTCATCGTCGTGCGAAGGTGTCAACGCCTAGTATCTTGGGCGGCAAGCATGGAACGAAACTTCGTATCCCTAG
The DNA here is from genome assembly GCA_030294605.1 of Ambrosiella beaveri. Classification (NCBI taxonomy): domain Eukaryota; kingdom Fungi; phylum Ascomycota; class Sordariomycetes; order Microascales; family Ceratocystidaceae; genus Ambrosiella; species Ambrosiella beaveri. The sequence goes on from JARQWA010000031.1 coordinate 37,902, forward strand.
TTCTGAGCAGGCACAGGGCGGCTCGCAGCGCCGTTTCCAGATCCACGTTGACCACGGCGTCCCGAGCGACGCTCCCGTCCGTACCCGTCATCGAAGCGCTCGGGTCCATCTCTGCGACCACCCCCAACGTTGACACCATTGTTCACTTCTGTCACGCCGCTGCGCATATGACCGCCAGTGACTCTGCCCCAGCCATAACCGCCATCATTACGGTTGCCGATGGCGCCATAACGGCAACTACCGTTCTGGCGGTTACCCCGGCTCTTAGTGCCGGAGGTAGTGTAGGTTCCATAAGGTGAGGCTGATCTGCGAGGAGCGTCCCAGCCTGGATGTGAGGGACGTTTGTACTCATGAGGCTCTTGGAACCCCCGACCATCAGCTCGTGAGCGGCGACCAGCACCACCCCGCTTGCCACGGCCGCCGTTACCACCGCTTGGATTTTCACCCCCGCTGCTACTCCAAGCACTGCTAATGCTGGTAGACCCCCCAGAAGAGTCCACGGGTACTGTACTGCCATTCGTTATGTAGCTCATCATGCTGTTGTTGCTAACGCTGCTGTTTGAGCGATCACGAGAACTACCTATAGTCTCATGAGAACGACGAGTAGGCGGGAGCATGGAGCTGTTCGTGGTAATGGTAAGAGGGACGAGAAAATCACTACGGCCTTTGGCAGGACTACGACGTTCGTTGAGAGCCGAGGCTCTTACTGGTTTCAGAGGGCCTTGATTAGCCACATCCACAGCCGCCACTTGAGTTACAGTAGGCTTTGCAGGAGGTTTGGCAGGCAGGGAGGTAGCGGTTGGCTTATTGGCCCCAGAAGCCGTCGTGTTCGACCGTATACCTCTTCTAGAAGAGGAAGGAGCCGCCTTTACAGGAATAGTGGCAGGAATGGTCGCCGGAGGTGGCTGCTGCGTGACAATGGAAGCCAATGGAAGTCTGCCTCTAGCCACCACAGCAGCAGCAGTGAGAGGTTGAGCCTTGGCTTTGCTGGTCATGAGAGACTCGGGCTTGGGGACGTCTTCAGGGGCATACTTGAGATCGAGTTCTCTAAGTTTGACCGCTTCCTTAGCAACGGTTTCGTGATCAACGTCTTCCCACCCAACTTGTTGCATGACTTTTCCTGTCATGAACTGGTATCTCATGAAGCCACATGGAAGTTCACCAACTTCGAAGTTTTCAACAAAAGGGCAGTTCTGAACCGGCTGAATGCCGGCTAGACCGAACAGGGGGTCACATAGACGGTACATGAAAGGCATCATGCAATCGTAGCGAGAGTAAGCGTTGATAAGACGGCCATTGACGACGCTCTTCAGCGTGACCCACACATGTGTTGTTGAAGGAGCAGGGCATCCAATCAATAAGACAGACTCAATGAGACCAAACTGACGACGTTCAGCTAGAGCCATCAGGCAGGTGTAGATGCTACGGGCACCAAGACCGTAGCCTACCAGACTAATAGGACGGCCACCCTGGACCTTGCGCTGGATAGTATCAGCCAAAACTAGACCGACCTTGTCTGCGCGGACCATACCGACGGTCCACGGGTTGTCGAGAATCTTGCCGAACCGTTCAAGACATGGTGGCCACTTGGACTTAGTGAAGGCATCAAGAACTGAAGATGTTAGTAACCTCAGACAGAAAAACACTACATGTTAGATCAATAAGGACCTACTACTATGTTTCTTGAAGTACTTCTTGGTCTCCAACCAGCCACGGCTGTTGACCACCATTTCAATTGAGCTGCCAAGACTGCGCAACGAGTTGGTCTCCCAGCGAAGGGTGTAAACCTCTGCCTGGTTACCCAAAGACTGCCACTGATCCTGAACCTGATCATCCTCACCAAGAAAGGAGCCATTGATGCAGATGCACATACGAAGACGGCGATCGTGAGGGTGCAAGTTGCGGGTGTCCATCAGCGGCTTGTTCCTGTTCTCCCTGCCATGGATGGGGAGAAGGCCAAAGTCCTGGACATCCTTGGCGTAGGCGTCCATAGTCTTGCCCGTAGCCTTGGCGCCGTAGAACGCGAACAGCGAGCCCATCGCGACACCATTATCACCGAGTTGGCCAAGCAGTTCCATGGTGGTAGTGCCTTCGAGCACTGCGCCATCCATACAGCGACCCAGCGTGGACTGGGAAATGGGACCGACCAAGAACTCGGTGTCATTGGCGCGGTTGGGGCCGGTTTGACGGCCACGGGGCATCTCAGCACCTTCTTCAATCCGGCGAGCCATCTCACCCTCGGCGAAGTCAAGGGAAATCTTGCTGAGGCAACGACCAATGCGAACCTCATCTTCCTGAACACTGCTTATTGGTAGGTTTAATGAAGAAGCGAGGTACATGAGGACAATGCGGCCATAGGCACTGTAGTCCTCAAGAGACAGGATAATGAGGAAGGCGATGTTCTGGAGCAGGCGACGGCGCTCAACCGGGAGGTGCCACAATGGAGTGGAGACAGGCTGGAACCGACGAAGGTTGGGGTCGGTTTGTTGGATGGAGGGCGGTCTGATGGGAACTACCGCAAGAAAGAGGGTTAAGGTTAGTATGTTTGCTTGAAGAGTATTTTCTCATGCTTGTGTTCAACGAGGTCGAGGCTCCGACATGTCGCTCTAATATGGCTATAACAGGATTTGATCTAAGAACAAATGCATTATTTGCTTTGGAAAAGGAGGACAACTTACTTGACCCAATGTCAACGGTGCGACTTCCGACCGGCGGTGGTTTGGGGACCGCATTGTGAGCACCGCGGGCGTTGGTACGGCCACCGCGACCTCTGTTTCTACGCGAGGGTTGAGGAGCTTCTTCCTCGGGCTCAGGCAAAGGATCTACCGCTTCAAGGTCGCGGGAACGGTTCACAAGGGCAATTTGCCACTTGCGAAAGAAAGAGAGCATCTCCTTGCGGAGTTCGTTGAGAATCAAGTTCTCATCGTCGGCACCAGAAGGGAAACTTCCGTGGTTCGAGCCAGATTGCCCAGCAGGGGCGACCAACGTCGGCCGTCCGTTGGACGTCTGGCGAGGAGGAAGGTTCTCCTTATGGGAGGTCTCGGCTCTAGCACGAGCAGTGGGACGGAGGACGCCATTGACACTATAGATGGCGTCCATGTTCATGGCGACAACGTCGGTGATGGTAGAAAGGAGGGCAGCAAGCTCATCACGCTCCCCACCAGTGAGTACACCAGTCAGGCAGACGGGACGACGCCCGCCACCAAAGCCGCCTCTACCACGGGCCATGTTGCTTCGTCGAGAGAATCGGGTTATTATCTTGTTCGTCTTTCGAAATACAAACCTGGGAGTTGAAAAGAAAAAGAAAAAAAAATAGGCAGATCAAAGTTGCACAAAATGCAAAGAGTGTGCAAAAAGTTCGGCAAAAAGAAAAAAAAAAGAATAAGATGATAGTAAGTAGAAGGATGGTAAACGAGAGCGCTGTGCTGAAAGGCAGTGAAGAAAAGCTAAGCTGAAGGTGAGATATCGTCAAGTTCCAAAGAACAATGTTATCGGGGAGAAGAGAAAGAAATGAAAGCAAAGAGCCAACACGAAAGGCTTGCGTAGAGAAGAGATGGCAAAAGCAAACAGTGGGGTGGGTTGACGACAACAATAGGAAAGAACCGCGATAGACACAAACAACGAGAGGTAACTAGTGGTCTACACTGAAAGAAGGTGCGTCTAGCAGCTTATGAAATCAGCAGGCAGACACACAAAAGCAAGTAGAAGCAGGAAGTCGAATAAGACTGCGTTCTGATTGGACAGCAAAAGATCACCACTTGTAAGTTTCTTCCGTCACTTTGGCGACAGTGGGTCAATACCGTTTACTGAAGGCACTGGCGTGTGCTATTTTTTTTTTTTTTTCTGAAACGTTGTGGGTCACCGTGACAAGTGGGTTGAAAGCGAAAGAGAGGTGATTTCCTAAACGGGCAACTGCCGATGACAGTACCCAAATATTTTAGGGTGATTGGTTACAATGGGGATTGTTTTGCTGGCGAATAAGTGGAGAACGGCAGTAACAATCGGCAGTACCAAGAATAGCGGTAACTGAGATTTGTGTGGGCGATATGTACTGGAAAAAGGTTGAGAAAAGGAACAAGAAGGCTGCCAGTAGCTCTGAATCACTGGCAACTACTCGTCCAAACTGGCCCGGCAGATTGGTGAGATCTGGGGGTTGCGGAGGCCTTGTTCCTTTGCTCTAGTTTTTTAAGTGTACACTCAAATGACGATATCAACCAAAACCCATCTCATTGAGTAATGGCTATGAAAAAGAGAAAGATGATGGCACTGTCAACAGAGGCTGTGTGTAAGTAAGTGGCCCTAAAGGTAAGATAGCTAGAAGAAAAACAAGACACAATAATACATGGGAAGCCAGTTGTTGGCAATGGAAGAGGTAAGAAAACAGAATTTAGAAAAGGGCACAATGAGACAGCAGGCAGAGTTTAAGGAAACCACAGTTTCTGCAGAGACAAAATGGCACCAGCAGACCAACATGCAAGATGCGGCCAATGTTTTACTCGGCTGTCCCGATAATAATAACGGGTAAATCAAAACGACGGAATACTGTTGAACAAGAACCATTAGGCTAGCAGCGCAAAAAAAGAAAAAAAGACAAGAAACCAAGGAAAATCAGCGAGGTTGGATAACCCATTTCGGAGTGCCAACGGGATACCGCAGCTATCCCACTGAGCGACGGACGCCCCAAGCCTCAAGTCCCCAAGCAGTGAGCATATCTGGCGGTTCAGTTGGATCAATTCGGCGGTTTTTTCATGTACCTGTAAAGGACCGCGGCCAGCTGATATATGATAGCCATTAAGCACCACTTTGGGCCGATCACCAAACAGCCGCCATGCAGTAATTTAGTTACCAACAGGTACCGCTTCACCGCAAACACCGGGACCATGAAAAGTCCAAAGTCTGCACCTCAACTGAGGATCATTCAGCAGATGGGAATGGATTGCATAGAATGAGCATGAGAGGGAAGGTGCAACGCTGAGAAGGTGGTGAGCGAATGGCAAATGGCAGTTGCTTCATGGGCTAGTGAATTACCGATTGTCCTTGTGTTACATGAGAATTGTGACGGGGATGGATGGTGGATTTACAGAATACAACGGCCAAGACAGGAAATGAAGCGATAATGGATGGAACATAACAGGATTTGGCAGGTGAGTTTTACTGGTATCTGGAACAAAGTGGGTTATTCCATTTCATGTGCAGGAACACACATCTTCTCACCCCAACGCCAATGCTAACCTCATCCTCACCCAAACCCCCATCACGCGATGAAAACAGACGGTGTGCAACACTACGCTACACATGGACGTAGAAAGCCGTCCGATAAAAGCCACACCCCAACACCCGCAACTTCATGCACTTGCACCCGCCCAGTGTCGCCATACTAACCAACCCACACAGAGTATACTTCCGAAGCCTAGATTACACAATGCCCGCTTAGAAAAGGTTACAGACCCATCCCACGGGCACAAAGGTCGTGTTCCGACTTGTGTCTTGCAACCGCTGGTCGTCATACTGACTTACCCGGATAATTGATGGAGATCTTTCCTTTCTTTTTTTTCCGCTCACAATCTCTTTCAAGAAATTAAAAAGTGCTTGTGAGATGAGATCGGAGAATATAGAAGCCATTTAGGGAAGGGGATTTGGCATTATTAGAGAATCAATCAGTTGCCATGCAACAGCGAGGACTTTCTGTTGTGTGGTGTTTGCCTTCAGTGCTGGTAATGTACAGCTGGGTGCGTTTGAGAGATAATCCCCTCTAATAAATGGCCACTGTCTCTTCAGTCTTCTGATTATCAAGAAGCTTGCGTTTTTTTTTGTTTGTTTGTTGTTGACGTGAATCATTATGCGACGAGACCAGCCCCACCTCATCCCGTCGAACAACTCGTCACTGACAAATATGTTCTACAGGCCAACTCTAAATAGTGGACCGAGCACATTGGCGAACAAATTGACAGTTCCAGTGTCCTATATTCCACGGCCAGTGGTGCCGGGGCCTTTTTTAGGGTCTGGCAAAGGGAAATACCAATCTGTGTACCCGTCGCTGCTTCGTGTTTTGCTTCTCTCCATATGCAGTACATCACATGTCTGCAGAGTTCCAGAGTGTCATGCCTTGTGACACCAGTCATTCACCGCCTAAGCAGTCACGCAAACTCTGTCCACTTATCCATCAATCATTCAGCAATCATCCGCCGCATACCCGACACCACGACAACCAGACTTGCCAATCATTGATACATTAGCAATACCTGCCCTCTCTGTATAACATTGTTCTTCTTGCTCTCTACCTCGGGATCCCAGCCATCTTTTTTTACTCTCTTCCCCTTTCTCCAAACGAAAACGAGAAACCACATCAAAGATAGTCCCTTCCCACCACCCTACCCGGCTGAATTTCCATGCTCCTCTCCAAGAGACAAAGACTACCGCCACGTAACACAAGAATTGAACAAGGAAAGCGCAGCCAGGATTCTGCAGTGGCAGGCCATCTTTGCCAATCGGCTGGCGACAGTGTGACGGGTGACCCAGTGGTTAGTATGTTGAGGATGGAGAGGGAAACTTGGTAGATGTGGTGCAGGGGGATGTGAGTAATCAGACACTTGTCGTCATTGTGGATGATGCAGTGAATGATTGATAGAACAGAATGATGGTTTTGGGGATGTAGGAATCATGTAGCATGTTTCAGGGCTACTTTTTTTCTGTTTCTTTTCGTCGCTCTCTGGTGGAGCTTCCAATGAATGGGCCATATTCCAACCGTCGGCAGAAGACAATGTGTCTTACTTGCCTTATACTGTCTTTCCATAACGTATATCCATAACGTATACATACGTCTCTAAGTCACCTGCCCCAATCTATCGAGATTAAACAAAGAAGCAATCAAAAGATAAATTACAAAGGAATCAAGACTTACCAGTAAATAATCAGCACCTTGTCGAATCAAAGCGCAACAAGACCACTTCGCTACACAAACTCGACTTCGCCTCACCTCGCTCAATATCTTAATAATCAAGATACCAGGAAACAAATTCCTTCTTGGCAACGTCGGTTTCAATCTCTCAATAGTCCTAAGCAGATTTCCCTCCTTTTTTAAACACAATGGCGTTGACTAGGGCGTCCAGACACAACAGACAGACCAACAAAAAGCTAAGTCGGCAAGTCAACGGAAGGTGGTCCAACTTGTTCTGCGAGATCTTGTTACTCAGGCGCAGAGAACCGAAATAAAAGCTGAAGTCTTCTCTTTGTTGTCGGGACAAAATAAAATACTTTGGGCAAGCTCAATGAAGTAAAGATTTACCAGATCCCCAGACCTCCAGACACGACGTCAAAAAGCCTTCCGGAAATGGAAACCTTGGTTAATGACCTTGTCCTGTTGACGATATAAATGGAAAGTGTCACCCCAGGGTCCGTGGTCTGTGAGCCTATGTTATATTTTTTTTCTCTTTTTTGGGGCAAATGGACAAGGTGAGTTGAACGTGGCAACACCCTGTTACTCTAACAAAGAAAGAGAAAAGAAAGTGGATAAAAGAAAATTATGCCTTGCTGAGACGACAACGGAGACAAAAAAAAGTGGAAGTTGAGTTGTTGATTGATGGTAGTGTCAATGACAATTGGAAGGAAGAAGGGAAGGAAGGAACTAGTGGATTAAATTGAAAGGATCCAGTTGGTTATCAAGTAGTGATGGAGTATATTGAAATGGGGTGGGGATTATGGTGATGGAATTGTTGTGTGGAATAGGTGAAGAATCGGAGATGAGAAGTGTAAGGCGATAGAAGCAAGATGAGTGGATGCAAGGCCGTGGCGTGTCTCTGGCCTATCTGGCACTGCGCTGGCTAGATGATGAAGAGAGTGTCTCGGTTCTGTTATTGCTTGGTTCAAGTTTTCCAGTTTCTCAAGGAAAGAAAAAGCAAAAGAACCAGAAATCTCGAACTCAACAGGCAGACACCTGGGATAAAGGGACTCAGGACAAGTCACGAGGGAAAAAAAGACCTTCCCTCCCTCGGATAGTTGACGCGCAAACGAAAAGGATCAGCGGCAAGAGGCAGTGTTAAAACCCCGTGTGAGCGTCCTTATCGGCGATGACGTCGAGCGTAGAGGAAACGCTGGTGGGATAGGCAAGAACGGCAGTCTGGAGACTGACGAGGAAGCCGGCAATGACGGTGGAGATGGATTGGTGGGAAGAAATGGCGATGGTCGTTTCTGTTGACGCTAATGATGGTGTTGATGTTACGGCGGATGGAAAGTTGGTGCCGATGGAACGAATGGTAGTAAGAGTGGTGGTGGTGTTGGCGTAAGGAGATGATGTGGGCATTTCTGTGTGGGACTTGCAGGTCCCGAGGCGACAAGAGAGTTGGACGAATAGTATATATGTTTATATATAGGAGAACGAAGAATATAGGTTACATAGCTGGAAGTAAAAAAGGGTTAGATTGGGAGATGCACGCTGGATTGGCCGTTAGGGAAAGATAGTTTCTTTTTGTATTGTGTGGATGTGATGAGATGCGGTGCGGGGTCGGCGGACGGGTTGGGGAGCCCGAATGAGAGGTAGGTAAGTAAGTGTTGGGTATTTTTTTTTAATGTGATGAAGTGTGGAGTGGCGGGGGATGCAGCCAGGTGAGATGATGGCTATGGATATCACGAGCTGTGATATAGGTCCAAGCAAGGGACAAGATAAAAGGGCAACAGTGCGTTGTAGGGAGGAAGCAAGACAGTATGTAGCTGTAGCTCCGGGTGATGGCCAACATTGAGGCGGGCTGGGGCTAGGCTGGGCTGGATTGGGCTTGGTTGGCGAACTAAATAAGTGAGTATGCGGTAATGCGGGGGGAGAAGGTGTGTTTGTGTGCGTGTGTGTGTGTGTGTGTGTGTGTGTTTGTACAAATTAATTGCCGTTTCGAGGTACCCGAAGCGAACGAACAGCCAGTGGCTAACGAACGGGACCTTTGGCCTGCAGAACGCTGGAAATGTAAAAGTAAAGTGGCGAAAGAAGACTAAATTGAGTGTGTATGTAGTACAGATATCCACAGCTGGCCTGTCAAAATAGACAATAAAATTATACAAAAAAAAAGCAACACAAGAGGATGACGTCCTGGCAGATGTGGAGCCTTTTAGGTTATGTAGGACAAGAAGGCGGAACGAAGGGAGGAACCAGCCAGGAACGGGAACGGGGGCACGAGGGTTCTAGGATGACTTTTTGTTTTTCTTTTTTTGGTGGATCTTTGGATGTAATATTTATTTACCTACAGATTGGAGAAGCAGATGTTGCTATCAATGATGAAGATTCGTATGGAGAAGACCAGTAGAGAAGAGAAATGTGGGTTTGTTTGTCGCAAGATGGAGATGCGAATAGCTAGGAAGTTAGCTATGCATTTAGCCGACTAAATATTTATATAGCCCGGGGGGGAGGAGGAAACGAGGCGTGATGGTGGTGTATAGAGTGGGCGTAAATCAATTTAGGTTGGTTGGTTGGTTGGTTGGTTAGCTGGTTGGTATGCGGTGCTGGTGGCGGCGCAAATCACGGGACTCGACTGGGTGGGCGGATGTAGATATATAAAAAAAAATGTATATCTATATAAACCTCTCTTGCTCCAGTCTGCAGCGGAGGTGGATCCCGGTGACTAACAGATGGAGCTGTATGTGAAGATACTCCGTCTTGACTTGAGTGGACAGACAAAAAGAGCCTCTCTTTTTTGTCCAGCCGTTTTGTGGGGGGAAACAACAATGGAGCGAGAAAAAATAATCAAAAATCAAATATACGCCAACCCAGTGACCAATGTAAAAAGGTAAAGAAACAGAAAAAAGCAACGATCAAAATTGGGAAATTGACCAATATGTACGGGCCATTGTGGATTAACGAGCGATAAATGGGGCCAACCGGGGCAGGTGGTCGATGTGGAACAGGAGCTTCCAGTCACCAGGGACGGAAGAGGCAGAAATGAGAGGATGGAGGTTGAGATATCCCCGGATCATCGGATGGGTGGTGTTCGGCAAGCAAGGAAATGTATGTCCTTGTGTTTGGCTCTCTGGGTTTGAAAGATATAAACGTGTTAGATCTGTCTTTGAGTCTCTTGACAGAATAAAGAGCCTGTCTATTGTTTCTTTTTGTTTTTTTATTTTGCATTTTGTTTTGTTCTTTTCTTGTTTAGATATCATGTTGTGTACGTATGTGTGAACAGAGACGGGCGAGCTGATTGGGCTTTACACGGAGGGAGGGGGGAAGAGAGGGAGCGGTTTTTAATGCTTGATTCTTCACGCTTTCTGACAAGATAATTTAACTGATATTGCGTCAAAATAAATATCAGCTTTTATTTTTTTTATTTTTTTCTGAAATATCCATCTGATTTTTAGATAAATATGAAAGGGCCAGCCAGACAAAGTGTGAGCCGGCCAGGCCAATTAGAGGAAAATACGCTTGCTGGCTGGGCGGGCGGGTATTCAGTTGGGTTGGTTGGTTGATGCGTGAGCGAGCGAGTGTTAATGTGAAGAGATGTTAGATATCGTTAAGATTTTGGACCGAAGTGTATAATCAATAATTGGCATCAAGTAAACGAACGAAGAAAAAAAGAGTAATTTCAATGATGGATGATGATGACGGCTGCTATCAACCCAGAGAAAAGCAAAAGGTATATAAAACCACAACAATACGCCAATGCCAGCTCAAAATCAGATAAAACGCGGAATTCACCATCTATGTACATACGCCCACTGCCATTGTGTAAATAAACAAAGAACCGCCCCGCCAGCTCTCCTCAATCCAAGTCAAGAGTGATCTTCACGTTGACCATCACATCAATTCTTCCTTCTGCCGCTGCATCTGCTGCAGTTTTTTTGTTTTTTTTTTACTGCTCCAAGGGCGCTTGATTCGAATAATAAAAAAATCCCCTTCATCACAGCCCCTTGCACCTTCCCTTTCCTTTGCCTTCCCTTAGATCTCTCATTAAATGGCAAGAATAATCACATATGTAACTTCCTGCCAACTTTCCTCTGCTCTACCTTTCCCCCTCTTATTTTTTCTCGTTCCTTCTGGTTACGGCCTAATCATAATTCTCGGATGCAATGACCGTTTTAATCCCACCTTGACTTTCATTGGCCATGCAGCCAGCGCCGTTCACACACGGTCATCACATCTTGGTTGACATTGTGATACTGTATTCGAATGCTGATTCCTGGATAGACACATATATACTTAGTTGCGTTGTCTTGGTTTTGATTCTTTTTTCCCTTTTGCTCTTTTAAAACATCGAGTCCATTCCAAATTATATTCGATACAAAGGGCTTTTTATTCATATATAAACTCACCTTTTAGCTGTTATTCCTCCCTGCTCAGTAATTTCCCGCCCGCCTCCTTTCCCTGCTTCTCCTTCAATCGAAAGTATATATATCACAAAAAGTAAAAGTAAGCAGTCACATATGTATATATATATACGTCCTATGTATATATGTATATATGTACACAGTATCTGTCAATGTCCCAAAATACCGTATGATAATCTCCGCAGTCGCCAACTGCATGCATAGTCCTCCCCCTCTACCAGAGTTCTTGAGGTGATCGGTTTAGTGGAGGGCCCGCTGAGCATCAAGCGAGATGCTATATGATGTAAAGACAACTTGGTTTTTTTTCTCCTTGGTCAATTACATACATATAAATTATTTCTAAAGAGTTAAATATCTTGGCTTGGATCCTTTTCTCACTTTCATGCGCCCTGCATTCATCACATCACACTCCAGACAGAAAGCCCTGAACACGAGTTCAACTAGATTCGAACCGCCGAATCCCCCACACAGCGTGCACCCAGAAAATCCACTTCCCACGCCAACGATATCTCGGCATTCATCACACCCGAATAGCCAGATATCTAAACGCTGCATCTCCATCTCGATCATTATTTATTACTGGTGTCGCCAGAATAACGTTAATAACCTTTCTCTCCCCACCCCACTTTCACCATACCCATGGAACCCCCACAGAACAAGCTCGGATCCTCTCTTTCCCCTTCCCCCCCTCCTCCGATAAAACAAACAAACCAGGACCAGCCCTCGTCAACGCACTTAAGCATGTTTTTTTATTTATATTTAACAAAACCTCTTTATCTGTTTTGGTTAGCCGAAGACTGCGCAGAAAAAGCGGGGAAGCCATATATATATATACACTATATTCGTATTTAGCTATATCAGTATTTTCTGAATATTTACCACCTTGTAACCTAAGCATGTAAATACCAGGCCTGTGGTTTTTATTCACTTGTACATATAGCAACAATGCCAGACCTGACCACATACTACAGACTCCAAATGGAATGGGCTGTGAGCAGTCTAACATATACTAAAGATCACAAATTACTTAACGCAGACATCCCTCTTTAGAGGGTTTCACCAGACTGCATAGCCTCCACCGTGTGCCAAACGATCTTCTCCCACTCAGTGCCCTCAATGGGCTGTGACGTCAATCGCAATCGTCTATATCGATCGGCAAAAGCAAGGGTTCCAATATTGTAACTAAGCATCTGCTTATCTTGTCTGTTTAACACGTCTACAATGAATCCGCGACACCCGACACCCGACAAGCCGTCGCCCCCGTCCACAGATGCATTGATGGGCAAAGAACCCTTCCAACCCTTCCCGCCACATTGATCAAAGATGTCACCGCCATCATCCAAGATTATCAGAATTAATCTAAATGTAATAAAAAAGACGTTTAAATATTAATATGTATAGCGCGAGTCGGCTAAAGCAATCGATCCACCAGAATCAATCGTTATTTAAAATAGTCAACGCCTCAGACCTCCAGGAATCGTTACAATAGGAGCCGCCGTCCGTGTCCTGCAGCGAGTGATTCCATGGTCAACTAAATAGATAGTCCACCCGCCATATTCACGCCCCCGCCCACGCCCACATATCCATATCTACATACATCTACATCCAATGCCATAATCTATGTAAACATCTATCCATCTTCCCTTCTCTCCATCTCCAAGCTCTCTTTTCTTTCACAGGATCCAATCACCACTTACACCAAACCATACTAGACTCCTAAACCCCTTATTAGAATTACCTTCCCATCTTCTAGTCAGGCACCAAAAAAAGGCATCGCCCGTTAGGGTTCCGTCACACTGAAAAAAAATAAAAATAAAAATAAAACCCCAGATCCTTCAATGCACGTGACTTCATCATCCCACCTTGAGCAAGCTTACCAAAGCCAATGAAAGTCATCACCATAATCACCACCAAATCACCATCGACTCATTTAAAAGTCCTCGTAGCTCGTACAGAACATCCACTTTTTTTTTAAAAAAAACACCCCAACCTTTTAAATCATAACCATAACCCATCACCACCACCATCAACCCCCACTAATGCCCTCCTCACCCCCAAACGGCCCCCCCGGCGGCCCCTCCTCCGGTTCGCAAACCCAAACTCAAACCCAAACCGCACGCGCACACCCCCCCTCTCACCCCCCCGCTGCCCCCGCGATCCTCCGCCTCCACGGGACCCCCGCGCCCGAATCCGGTGCTTCGTCACCGTCGGTCCAGTGGGCCGAGGACGTCATCGACAATGAGCATCTAAATCGCAAAAAGTCAAAAGGTACCTACCTATCTATCTACCTATCTTTCTTCCTCTTTGTCTTTTATCTCTATATCTCCAGAATTCTTGATTTCTCTCCAAGAGTCCCATCGCTAACATTCGTCTCCCAGTCTGTTGCATCTACCACCGGCCCCGTGCCGTCGGGGAATCCTCCTCCGACGAATCTTCCTCCTCATCGTCATCGTCATCATCTAGTTCCTCTTCCGATAACGATAGTGATGACGATCCTAATGACGCCGATCACCGTCGACATCGACAACGACACCAAAACCAACACTCCGATGATTTTGCACACGGGAATCAAAAAGGCAAAGGGAAAAAGAAGGCGCGAAAGCCGAGTCCGAATGCGTATGAGCGGCAGCCGAGAGTGAGGAGGAATGATGGGCCGGGTGGGGGGAGTGGAAGTGCGAGTGAAAATGCAAGGATTACGGTTTAAGAAAAAAGCAAGATGGCAGATGAACGGATACAAAATGTTGAATGTATGGGGGTTTTTATTACTATTGTCACGATACAGGCCCCCTCACATGCTGTCTCTCCACTTCACATTACACTTTACAACAAATGAAATCCACAAATGAACAAAATCTAAAGAAACAGATAAACAATAAGCATCGCAAAATTTAAAATAACCAGCAAAAAAAAAAAAAACCAAAGTGCTCTCGGAAACAAAAAAACAAAGCCCAACTCCAAAACAGAACCCTCCCAAGTAGTATGTGTTCCTCCCATATGAATCCTAATAGTGGTAGATTTTCCCTCCCGAATATCTTCACCTCAGAATGAGTGTTCTCCTTCCTCTATTCACAACACTCCTGTAAACCTCACTCGGCCATACCTTCCATCCTGCTCACGGTGACGCCAGTCCCGCTAGCCCCGACTTCTCCAAATCCGCAGCACTGATCCCCAACATACTCGGCACCTGCTTCCTCGACATCTTCTTCTGCTCTTTCCCCTTCACCGGAGCCCCTTGGATCGTCCGCGGCGCATTCATCAACGTCGTATCCAACTTTGCTGGGATCCGCGACACAACCGAGTGATAGTCACCCGGGAACTTGGCATGTGACGGCAACACGGTTGCTGTACGCCAGATGTGGTCACCAGTGTCACTCAAAAAGTTCGGGATCCGGGTACCACCCCGCGATGACGCAGCCAGGTTCGCGCCAAGAGATGAGATGCCGTGGGAGGCACGAATGACTGAAAGACGGGAAAGACCAGTTGAAAGGCCGGGGCGACCACGGCCCTTCTTGGCCAGGATGATCTCGTCGAACAGGCGGACCGATGGATCGCCGGCAGGAATGCGTTCCCGCTCGTGAATGAACTCGTTAAAAGCTATTAATCAGATTAGCCACACTGCAATCAACCACCATGCTTCCTCCATCAGAACAGTTCAAACTTACCCTGAGTTCCTCTCAACATAATAGCATACTCCTGCTGCTCAAACGGCAAACTCTTGATGAAGCCGTCCAGGTCAAAGGCAAAGTTCTGTCCCATCTTACGCTGTTCCTTAGACGGTCTACCCATGTATTTCCGGTATGTGTACAGCAACGACGCAAAGCAACGAACAAACGCCGCCCGAATCCGATCGGGGTGGAACGCATCAGGGCAAACAAGCGAAACAAATCCAAGACAACGGCTATGTGCATAAGACTTGCACCCAGAGCACTCAAAAATACCATCACTGTCCGCCCGCTCCTCGCAAATCGAGCATATCGACGTCCGATCCGACCCGTTCCAGTTGAAGCAGTGGCCCTCGACCCACATCGTCGTGTCTGTGTTAGTGACAGGATGCACAAGCATGTTAGGCATGATGGTCGAGGCCGCCAACGTAGACTGGGCATAAGTCGAAGGCGCGTACCTACCGCCGCCATATGACGAATGCGAATCAATTGAGATGGCAGAAACGGACCCGCTAGTCGAATGTCCCAAGAACGGCATGCTGGGCTTGTGCGCCAAGCCCTTGTCGACGCCAAACGACGAACTACGTCGTCCGCGTTCGTCAAAGTGACCCGACCGTTTCTCGCGCAACTGGTTTTGGAAAGAGTACCCCGAATCTGTTCGCGACACTGGGGTCAGCGGAGCAGCGGGAATACTGGGGAAGCTCCCGGACACGGGCGAGACCGAAGATGGCGGGCTGCCATGAGACGACTTGCTGGTACCGGGGCGATCTGGCTTCGTAGGGTCCAACTTTGCCCGGCTAAAGGCATTGAAGACCGGTGGCCGCGGGAGCTCACCACTATCGGGCTCGCCAAAGGTAGACGAGTTCTGCGACACCCATTTACCTAGGGTACTGAGCGCAGGCTTGGGGTTAAACACGTGTTCGGACTCGGAAGAGAACGCATCATAAGGGAAAGTCTCCACGCCGTACGGTGGCGGGCCGGTAGCCACACCATAACGCAGCTTAGCGGGAGCCGCCAACTGAAGCAGAGACATGAGCTTGCGGCGGTGTTGTCTCGGCAGACGGATCGGCTGCGATGTAGCATCGATCGTGTCCTTATCTAGATCGACAAGTACATAGTCATCTTCCGGGAGCTCAATGCGCTCATACCGTCTTTCGATGCCGACAATGTACGGACATGGGGCCTCTAGCACTGATAATAATCGGGCAGGCAAGATGGGAATGAAGACGCTGGCCCATTTGAATGGGTACAGCAGGTTCACCAACGCATGGCAGGCCAGATGCAGCATGCTGGTATGAGAGGAAAGGAAAATGATGCGGCTCTCCGCCAGCGCATACTCAAACAGCGCTACAACGTTCTCCAGTGACAAACTCCGGAACAAACTGTAAATGTCGATAGTCCGCGAACCGGGAATCTCGTTCGCCGCTTCATTACGCGCATACAACCGCAACTCCCGCACACCCAACTCCACCTGCGTCTTCGACGACAAAGGGCTGACCGCTTCGACACACAAATTTATGACGTATCTCTCCAGAGGTTGCCACTTGCCTACCTTTGGCGAGCTGGCAGGGACCCGCAGGATCACCCCATCTGTCATCGGCACAATAACAGCCTTTAACCATTCTTTCCAGAACGACATACGGGTAACGTCACGGCCCAGGATACCGTACGCCCGTGGCGCCCAAAGACCACTTTCGCCAGTAGTAAGACCGTCAATCTTGGAAGCCGCACCATGGCGCAGGGGCCGCAACATCTCCGTCATCAGCGAAATCTTTTCCTCAACAGCGCTGATCTGGTCCTCTAAGCTGTCGCGCTCCTCGGTACCAGACGTTACTGTGGGAAGCTTCGCCAACAGTTGCGACAGGTGCGTACGCTCCCCGGCCAAACGCAACCCCAGACTGGCCGCCAACTCCCGCTCCTCATTCGACATGTGACTCTGGCGCCATTTTTCACAGCGTTTCTCAATCTGCTCAGCAACCTCGGTGCTGAGTGCTGTCCATATAATAACCGTGATACCGTAGATCTTGGTGTTGTCATCACCAGTCATGGTGAAGCCGTGCCATGTTGACCGGGGCCGGTCGTCAGACGAAACAATCTGGATATCATTCGGGAAGGCAAACATAGGCACATAGTCGGGGAATTTGCCTCGGCGGGAGACCTCTTCGGTGGCTTCCCGGGGCGGATATCTGTCTAGGAGGACGGGTTCGAATCGTTTCCGGAGGGGATGCATGTCAGGGTCTTCCGCCAATGGCTCGGGCGGGGGAATGACCGAGTTATACTGACTCAACCGCTTTGTGGTGCGAACAGAAGCTGCAGAAAGGGATCTTGGTTAGCGCTCTTGGTCATCACATGCTAGCGCAGGATTCACTAGTGGTCTCAGGAATGCTGTGTAATCATGACTATCCAGCTTTATGCAATCCATCGTCTGGTTTTTTTGTGCTTCTTTTTTAAAGTTCTGACGCCGCTTCATAGAAAACGCATCCTGCGCATTTCCTTAGCTGCGACTCTTCGTAATACAGCACAATTCCGGTTCCTCTCTGTTCAACACTCCAAGAATCAAAAGCTTACCTGGTCTACTGGCTCCTGGCTGTTTCCGCGAGCTGTGAATGTCCCTGAAACTCATCTTACGTCGGATACTACCCTTGATGCTGCGCAGAGGACTTCTTCTCCCAGAAGGATCCAGCTCGTCGGCCTTGATACGCTCCGCGCGAGGGGTGATCATTGGCGGGCGGGAGTGCAACTTGGCACCAGCGCTGAAGGTCAAGTCATCGAGGAACACCTCGCGCTCCGCGGCAAACTTGACCAAGGCGGAATCAAAGTCGAAACCTGGTTCCTCCGTAGGGTCCCGGAACAGACTGCTGGTACCAATGATGCTAGTTGTGGGAGTGGTGCCATTGTTGTTTTCCGCATCACCATTGGCTCCAACTAGAGCACAAGGACGGATAGTAGCACTGCTGCGGTTACTCTTGGTACCGCTGGCTTCATTTTCTTCGAGTGTATGGATTGAAAATCCAGACATTTTCGAATTGCGATTCCATGAGTTGTGACGTGAGCCTCTCATGGAGTTCTTGAAGCTTGCGGAGGACGAATCTACCTCAACATCCTCCTCAATGGTGGACTCAACCGTTTGGTAGTCACTGTACGTGATGGACTCGACACCCGCGATCCAAAAGTAGTCCGCGAGAGGCGCTGCTGGGTTCTCCATTGTGTAGATCTAGTAAAACCCTCGGTCGACAGAATATGTACAAAGGGTGAGGGTGTTTGTAGGCTTGCCCAAGGGCAGAAGATATATGTACAGATATACGTATATCTGATGGGTATCTGATGTTATGTGCAATGTACGAGGGGGTGATCTTCTTCCGGATGTAGATAGTGATGTCTGCTGATTGCAGAACTTGTAGACAATGGACAAACAAGATCAAATGTCGTAATCGTCAGATTCGTTTTGGAGTGAGAACTCAATGATTCGCAGGTTGTTGTGTAGTAGTTGCTATTTGTAGGTATGTTCGTGACAAAGGTAGTACCGGTCCTTTTCGTGAATCGTTTTCGTCGGCAACAATATGAAGTCAAAATGAGCGATGCTGATGATGTCAAGTCGAGATATCAAGTAAACTGAAGTCGAGTCGACCTGTCCAAGCAATACCACGGCACGGGTGGGAGACACAGAGGGGCGTTGTTTGTTTTATGATGGTTTCTGAGTCTCGTCGATGTGTAGTGGTTAACACAACGTCAGGGCTTGGCTTTCCACGAGATCGAGAAAAAAAAATTACACACAACTCCCTCGCAGTGTAGATACGGAATGCAAAAAAAAAAAAAGCAAAGTGCAGCCGTCCCGCCAACGTGCATGCAAAAGGAAGACTTGTTCTGGTTATGCAACGGGCGCACACATACACAGACAACCCCCAACTCCCAAAAGAGTGCAAAGGCAATAAAAGAAGGAAAACAAATATGCTCTCCAGGAGGAAGCAGTTTAAAGTGTTCCTTCGCAAGCAACAAACTCACTTCAAAACTCGACTCCTGCGATTCCACTTTCTGCAGGACCAGGAGGATCAGAAGCAACGCAGAGTTGAAGAAGGAATGGACCAAGCAAAGAAACGGAAAGAATGAGATGACGGTTGCTTTCGCTTTGTGAGGTCGACGAGCGTGCGTGCCTTGCTTGTTGTGTCGCTGCAGTCGGCAAAGCAAAAGCAGAACTTGACTGGCTGGTTGGACCTTGGAGTCTGGGCCGGGCAGTCCTAGTCTGAGTCTGGCCTGGAGATGAACAGATTGACTGACGGGCCCTAGAAAAGGAATCACAAGGTGTAGAGAAAAAAAAGAGAGGACCAAAGAGGGGGAGAGCCAACCAGATATTGAAGGTAGATAGGGTGTGCAGCAATCATGCACCGGATCCAAAACTGGAACTAAGGAACGAGACGCAGGCTGGAATACCCAAAACAACTCAGTACCGACCCTATATGCAGTCTCGGGTTGATAAGGGAGGTATGAAGGAAAAATCAAGAGCGGTATATGCAAGGAGCATGAAAAGACAGAGAACAGGCACGAGACAGCAACTATGAAGAGGTTGTGAGACAGAACCAAATCCTCCAGGTACCATGCAGTAGTGGTAAGCCGTGGTTCCTCAGGATTATTACAACCAAGACAGTACTTTGAACCGTATCAGCCGTCAGTTCATCCAAGTCCAGGTGTGAGCAATATTTCTTGATACGGACAGGGCTAGGCCTGCAAGAGGCCTGTGAGCGTAGTCGGTCGTGTAGAGATATCGATATCAGTGTATATCGCCGACAAGAGAAACTAAATATTTATATATACAGCAAGAGACGTTTGATATCGGAGCTTAATATTGAGATAGAGAGAGATACAGGTGGTTAGTCAACAGTGGCTTACAATTGATCAATCAATGTAATGGTAGATCGGCCAGATGTTATGTCTGCTATGATCAGAACATCAAAGTCCACCCCCCGGGCAGACATTTCAACTCCAAGAAATGATACTTTGTAACAATAGATTTACAAACAAAAAGACTCCATTATCCAACATATTTGATCTTTGGCTCATCTGATCATCAGATTTTCAGATCAATACTCAAATTAATTGTCAGTTGTCAAAATAGATCTTTAGCACACTTGTTCTCTGGTCCATCCATCCAAAAAAAGAACTGTCGCGGCTAAAGGCAAGAAACTCTGGCTGTACTATAGGGGCTTGGCCGCAGTCATAAAGATGCCATTTCGGTCTACAACTTACATGCGATACCGACAACCCTAGAAGCCAACCAATGTAATTTATATACAACTTCATACAATGCCTTTCAGTGCCATCGAGTCAGCCGGCAAGCGATAGATGTATCGGTCTCATACAGGTCTTCGTCGGGAGCCAACGATATCTAAGGCACCAACAGCAAAAAGTCATTCTAGTTTTTAACCGTCAAAATTCCAGTCTCATCAGGCCAAGTCAAAGCAGACAGCGAAAGCCAGAGAGTCAAAGTGGTGAGTTTCGATAGAAAGTTATCGCTGTCTGTCAGGGACTTCGGGACCTTGTGAGCCACTGAGTTCTATGGCACCAAGCCCGGTCTTTAGGTCTCAGATTGGGGCGGCGTTAGCGACTGGAGTCAGGCTTGTAGACTCACAAAAGTCAACAATAAACATTTAACTCAAGCCTCAAAGCGAAGAATTTTGAATGATTCTAGCGCAGTTTCCGCCAATTTCTCTGGAGATCTAGAAAATTCTCTTGTCTCAAATGGAGTTCTCATGAGCTTCTGTGACTAAGCTGAAAAGTTCTAGTCTAGAATATTGTGAGAAAATGCAGAAGCCAGGTTCGTAGAATTCTTGCCACCAAACTGTCTACGACGATAAAGCAAGCCCGTAGGGTAAGGGACAAAGTGCGAGTTTTCGACTGCCACCCAAGAGACAAATTGAAATTAAATATCGGTAACTCCCAAGTGCTGCGGCTACCAATCTCGTACTCGTCTCGCCACCTAACAGACAAAAGCAGTAAAGCAGTCCACGAAATTTGCAGACAATTGGCTGTTAATCTCCCAGATATCCTGCAGCGTTGCGCTTGCAAACGATCACGGCGGGCGATCAGAGTGGCTATGGAAGCTTAAGATATGGGTCTAACCTGATGATTGAGCTCCGGACCCTTGAACGAGGTAACGGTCAATATGAAAAAAAAAAAAAAAAAAAAAAAAACGACAAAACAGGTCATGAGCCAAGTGATGGATCTGTGATTGTGAGATATTGAACGTCAGCACTTGGGATTTCTAATTCGATCGTAGCAGTAGCAGATGTCTTGACAAGAGAAGGGTCTTGATCTTCGAGGTGGAAGTGGAGACACGGAACAGTGGACGGGACAATGGGTTGTGATAGATGGTTCCATGCAAATGTGAGCGAAGTTGTGAATATCCTAACTGGCATCCCGCTCGCTCAATCACAGCACTAATAGCAGCACCTGCGGTCAATCGACAGGGTTAACTACATGTGAGGCCTGGTTCATCAACCACTGGAATCCTTTACAGAAACCAAAATACTGTCCGTCATCTCACAACCAGCCAATTTCCAACGCCAAAAGTTCACCCCCGTTTGTTGACTACCTTATTGACGTACCTGACTTACTCCCACAAATCAACGTTAATTCCTACGATATGGATTCATCTCGTCGTCACTTGTCGTTTCAATCCGTATTTGACCTGCAGCAGACTTGAGTCTTGGCTTTCGGGCGGCACCCATATATTTAGTTCTGTCCTAGACCTGTAGGTGAGCTGCATGAAGTCGTCGGCAGACGGCCAGAGGTAATGGTGGGATCTTTTTATATTAAAAAAATTCGCAGTTTTATAGATATGAAATGGCGGCGGCGGCGGAAGCAGTGGTCAACGGGCTAGTGCATGCTTGAACCCAGCAACATGAATGTGGCGGCCGGAGAGTTAATAGCAGTGGCAGAATTTGAGCGGGGCTTTTGTTGACAACAGCTGGATGAAGATTGTGGTTATTTATGAAGACAATGTAAGTAAATGGTGCTTATATGGGTATGAAAGAGACCTAGATTGAGACACAATTGGTATAGACCAGTGAGCAAGTGAAGTTTCGGTGAGTTTGGATTCACGACAGATGACGATCCAATGAAAAAAGGTACGGTTGCAATTTTTCGATGATCAAAGTTTGCGTCCAATATCACATAATTGATGGACCGGAACAGGAAGGAAAGTACGTAGATTGTTTCCCTCAAGGCAAGACTTGTGATGGAGTAAATCAGGACATATATTTTGTGGTAGTTGCTGTTTTAGGAAATTCTCGCTTAACTACATAGAATCTATAACATAATGCGATATATTATTTATTAACCTGAACTGTTCAAGGACTACATACGTTTTGATTTTGGGGGGGAAAATGTGGTTTCGGGGCATATATCTGGTCCATGTACCGGATATACAGATGTGTTGGTGCTACGTGCATGTGTGAATTTATGACAACGGGTTGACTGTAATGGCGATCGGAGACGGGCAGATGATGTTTGAGGTGAATTGGTTGTCACGATGTGCAGATGATGGTGACTTGAGAAAGGACACAGGGCAGGATAGATATTAGATACTGATAGAGTGTTTGATGGAGGGTACGGCCGTCCAAATAGAGTCATGGTGCTACCACACTAGTGACAGTGAAAATGTCTTTTTAGAATTGGGGTATGTCGTACATACAGGTCGCTGCAACAATTATTCTATGGCCTTCTGATCAACATCGATATATCATTATCACGAGAATTAGGGTTAGTGGTCCAAAAATTTATCCCTCTACATCCCGGACGGACATCTCTTCTGCTGTCACACCAACCCCCGATCGAAACTCAAATCACCAATACACCACCGCATTTATCGTATTCACCCCCTTCAAAATCCCTTCCGGAATTTCTAAAAACAGATCCATCATCATCAACGTTCATATTTTCTCCTCAGTCTGTATTTTCTCCTTTGAACTTCGCTTGGCCCTACATCCCCCCATTTTTCCTGTAAAAAGGAAAAGGGAATTAAAGGTTTGCACTATGGAAGAGAGGAGGAAAACCTGAAGGAGGATAAAGGAAAAGACAATAAAGTAAGAAGACTAGAAGAAGATAGAGTATATTGAAAGAGATGAGTGGTGATGATAGAAATTCAAGCTATGGAAAACATAGAGGGACATGCAGGTACTTACATAAAATTCCAGGACTCCAGATCAGTAAATGGAGATACCAAAAGGGAAAACATCCGAGTCATTTTTTCAGGTGATGTGGTATGACTTGGAAAATGAATCATTTCAACCTGAATAGGCTATTTACACCAGGGGTAGTAATAGTACCCTTCCAGAAAATGGTAGCCCTGTAAGCCACATTTATATGAAGTATTGACTAAGGGAAGTTGTGAGTTATGCAGAGCATTATAATATTCTCCCACTTCCCCTTACCCCACTTATCCAGGATCCAGATCCACATTCATCAAGCTGCAGCCCCTCTATCCTTCAGTCTCCACTTCCCATCGAACCATCAACAAAACGCCATGACGATGTTCCCCCCTCGACTAGCTGATCAGCGTGTTGTCATTTGAATCCATTTGTGAAGATTTGTTATTGCGAGGGTTTCGTGCTGTAGAGAAAAGGGAAATCCTGCGTCATCAGTGAAGGGCTGAGTTGAAGGAGCCTGGAAATAGTTTGCTTGATTTTCTTCCGGCCTCTAATGCCATTACTGGAGATATATAGACATTTTCTCGCATGGTATTAGAAAAAGGACTAAGATCTCCTAGCCCGACCGCTCGGAGGCTTATATTTATACCTATACATTTCCATCGTTTAGACCACTACTACTTCCTCTAACCAGCCATCGACGCTAACCATTTCTGTCAACTTCGTATCACCATAGCCTCTATTGTTTTCTTTTCTGCTGTTTATTTACATCCGCTCCCCGCCTAAACAAATAAATAAGAAAATCACACCCGCTCCTAAATAGCCACCACCATAACGTTAACGGCAAGGGACCGTTCAGCTCTCTCCCATCCGCCTCACCCAAATTTTTATTTTAGTCTAAATAAATCCGTGAACATATATCACCAAATCATCAACTGCCCATTTCTACACATACACGCATGTGCTTACTACATGTGCTCTGACACTTCCCCCTCCGTCCCCGCCCCGCTGCATAACAACACAGAATTCTGCAGCCATCAACACGACGTGCACGGTCATGGTTACTGATACTGCCAATAGCACATGTAACTATACCACCACCTTTCCCAGCAGACTTCTCTTTCCCCCGCTTCCTCCGTTCCGACTGAGCCAGTCACATTTTGAACCAACAGTTTGCTATCCAATTAGGGTTATTCAAAAAGATAACCCAACTTTCATGAACTTGAATAGATGACTAAGGTTAAATGAATAAAAAAGCTCTTTCACCTGTTCCTCGCCTTACCGGTGGATGTCTTTGATTTTGTATATAAGTATGTAAAGAAATTCTCCCTGGCACCTACCACATGTCTTGCCCATCTTCATTTTTGAAGGGATGGAATGGAACGAGGGGAGGGCGGTCATGATATGCACCACGGGTGGGCAGATTGGATAGGGAGGGAAACAAGGACATGGTTGATGAGCCGTGGAATGTGAGTTGATGATATCTCTGGCTGTAATTCTTTACATCAAGGGACGTACATATATACATATATACATATTTAGTGGGATGAATGTTGCGTTTATCTCCAGAAGTGGAAAACCCTATGGGATCATGGGATCATGTAATCTGCCAAATCTCGCCTCAGCCCTAACTCAGGGACAACTGCAAATGAATTGTCCACACATCCTCTCCTATCATCATCATTGTACTTTTGTTTAATAGATACAAGAGTCTTAATTTCTGATTGCACTTTTAAAAAATAACGCTCGCTTAGCTCAGTTGGTTAGAGCGTCGTACTAATATTCAATCTCGAATACCAAGTAATGCGAAGGTCGCCAGTTCGACCCTGGTAGTGAGCATCGCTTAACTTCGCCGAAGCGTTCCTTTTTTCATGTGTGTATGAAGATGAAACTGGCAACATATGCGTTTATAATATTAAGCTTATAATAACGTCTTTTTGGTAAATTGATATGCATGAATGACACCAACTTCCACAACTGTCAAGCACAGTTAGCATCACAAATTTGAACTGGACATCAGCAAACTTGACTTGCATTGTATATGAACTGAATCCTATTCATACAAATCAGCAGTAACCCACCGAGTCCGCCTATCATACAAATACACATTTTACAAAAGTAAACACCAGAAACCAAAAAAAAACCAAACGCCCTTTTCTATCCCAATGAAAAGCCTAACCAACCATCTAATCTACAAGCACCACTTTCTCACTGACTCTGACCTTGTTTCTCGTTCTCCCTCTCCATCACCCGAATATATTGCTTCTCCCTCTGACTCTCCTGTCTTCGCAACATCTTCATCTTCTTCTTCTCCCCTTTCATACTCTTCCGTGGCCGGCCCCTCCTATGCTCATCCTTTACCAACGGCTTATTCAGCAGCCACCCATTCATTGACTTGCGGAATCCAATATACTTGCCCTCGGGCGAGTAAATGTCAATAATGGGCCACTGCGGCTCCGGTAGATCTCCGTAGACATCGTCAAGTTTAACCTCCTTGACTTTCGGTATAAGCTCTTGTTCCAGCTCGTCCCAGACCGAGGTGGGCTTCTTGGAAGTCTTGGGTGTCTCGGGCTTCTTGAACTTCGAAAGATCCTTCTTGCTTGCGGCTTTGAGGACTGTCCATGGGTCTTCGGGCTTCTGTTCGAATTCCTTGTGCCACTTGTTGTTACCATAGGTCTTGGACGGGTACGTTTCCTTATTTCTTTTGATAACGGCGCCCTCATCCTCAATCTCCTGTTTGCGTTCCGTAAGTCTCTGTTGCCTCTCTTCGTAGATTTCCGCCGGGGCTCCATTGTACAGATGTCTCGTGCGTACTTGAACAACAATCTCAACCCACCCCACTGACTCAATCAAGATATCTACCGCCAACACTCTGAATGGCAGATCCCTCACTTTGAAGCCCACTGCATTCTTTCTCGTCAAGGGACCTGCCCGCTCTTTGGTGACATCATGGCGAAGCTTGACACTTACGGCATGCCTCATCTGCTCCCCGATTCCTGGCATTGCGATAGTTCCCACCAACAACTGTGATTTTTGCTCTGAGATCTCTACTGCCTTCTCTGTTCTCGTAACATGTTCCTTCATCGGCGTGAAATTGTACGCCAGAACGGTCGCATATGGATCCCTCGGCGTGATTCTGAACATTCCGCCAATCAATAGTGACTGCCCCGGCTTGATAGTCACCTGCTCCGGGACAATCCGAGACGTCATGACTAGTTGATCACGGTACTTGGTCATGACTTTGCTAAAGAGAGAACTCCGCGAAATACCGGGCATATCGATGAGCTCGCCACGGTTTTTACCAAAGGGGATGCGAATGGGAGAAGCGGTAGTGCCGGCGAGGGGAGAGACAATGGGCATGACGGGATATAGTTCGGGCTTGCGGGGAGGTGGAAGCCAGTCACCAATAGAGAGAGGATTGACATCTTCAATCAGGGGGGTACGGGATTTGGCAACTGGGATAGTTTCGAGTGTCTTGAGGGTCGAGGTAGGAGCGGGGTCGGAAGGGACTTCCGTCACTTGCGTCGGAGTTGAGTTGGTGGGAGACTCGATCGGAGGGAGCTCGGCCTTCAGAGAATCTGTGGATGGGGAGGCTTCAGCTGTAGCCTCGGTAGTAACGACCAGATCAGTAACTGCTTCAACCGATTCTGACTCTTGTGTCTCGGGAGCGACGTCAGCGGAGTCTTTAATATGAGCTGATGGAGACCCATTTAAAGAAGATTCTGTGCATGAATCCTTGGAAGTAGCCTTGGTGATAGAACTTTGATCCATAACAGCCTCCTGTGGTTCTGTCTCTTGAGGAATGGAAACAAAGTCAATGAGCGCTTCCATAGTCTGTGCTGGAGTGGACTCGACAGGAGAGGACTTAGCTGAAGCAGACTCAGTTAATGACGAGTCAGTGGCAGTCTCAGCAAAAATGGTCTCATACGTAGCGACTTCAGTGGTGTCTGTATTTTGTGTCTGAGGGGTAGAAGTGAGGGTAGTTTCATCAGGAACTTCTGCAGCTGAGCCTTGAGCCGATTCAATCAGAGTAGATTCAACTTGGTCAGACTTAACCGAAGTAGATTCACCAGGCACTAATTCTGGCGTTGATGTGTCCTCAGCGACCATATCCGTGGTAGTTTCGGTATCAGTGGCCTGACCTGCAGCTGCACTTGTAGAACCAGTCTCTTGAGCCTCAGAGGCAGAGGTAGAGTTGGTAGACGCTTCTACTGCTTGAATCAGAGTAGATTTAACTGAAGCAGACTCAATTGGAACAGGCTCAGGTGACAAGACCTCAGGGTCGGTCTGAATGGAAGTAGCTTGGTCCTCAGCCACTTCTGCTGTCTCTGTCTCTTGTGTTTCAGGTGTAGAAGAGAGAGCAGAAGGTGCTTCCGAGGCTTGAGTCACAGCAGACTCTGCTAATAATGGGTCCTCTGTGGCTGTCTTGGTGATAGTAGGCTCTTCCACACCGGCTTCCAACAACTCCGTCTCTTGTGTCTTGAGACTAGAGTCTAAGAGTGCTTCCGTAGCTTGGACCAAAGTCGACTCTGTTGACAAGTTCTCGACGGCTTTCTCAGCGGCCGCATTACCAGCCACAGCCTGATCCGCAGCCGCTTCCGTAGCTTGTGCCACTTCAGTCTCCACCACTCTCATCTCCTTTTCCTTCTCCCCCCTCGCCACCTCTGCAAACTCTGCCGGAACCCTCCCCTTGGGATAAACCGCCTCAAACAACTGGCTCTTCCCCACGTTAATCTTTCCCACCAACCAACTAGCGCCTCCCCTCTTCCAAACTTCTTCCCTCAACTCCTTCACCCACCAACTCCTCTTCGCACTCACACACCACAGATTCCCCAGCCTCACCGACCGCCCACTCTTCCCCAACGCCTCCCGCAAAACCTCCCTCAAATACGGCACCATAGAATCCACCTGCTCCTTCTTCGGCGCCAGCAAGTCCGCCCTCGTAATCACAAACGACATCGTAATCGACCGGTCCTTCCTGAACAGATGCGCCGTCGACCGGCGGTTTTGACTGCGAATGTAGATGTCGCCAATCAGCTCGTACAGGTGGGGCACCAAGGACATGGGGAAGTCGGCAGCATCAATGACGTGGAGGACGTGGTTGTATTTCCAGGGGGTTTCCTCGATCGTGGCGGCGATGGAATGGATGCTGGGGTGGAAGATGGATTGGCCCATGTGGTGGTGGGTGAGGACATGGCAGCGATCGCAAAGGGGCGGTTTGCGGGACTGGTCGTGTTGGTCTATGGTTTGTCAGCGTTAGTTATGATGTCATAGGTGCCTTTGTGAGATTATCGATCACCATCATCACTTACTTGTTAGCTCCAAGTCTGGATTTTCCTCTAGGATCAGATTCTTAGGGTCAATCCCCAGCTGCTTCAACTTCTCTTCACCAATCTGATTAATCACTGCCAACACCTGGTGATTCTCCTTAATCTCTTCCGCCTTCTTCTTCCGCCCCCCTCGCTTCTCCTCCAGCCCCAAATACTCCCTAACCGCCTTCCTCTCCAGCCCAAAATACCCTGGATGCTTCGGTGACTCCATCTGCGTAAACGCCCCACACCCCGAGCATGTCGCCGGTAAACTCCGCTTCAACTCGACGGCCGGCGGTAACATGGTAGCGGATGCCTCGGTGGGCCGGACGAGGCGCGAGGGTGTGAGGCCGCTACCGAGGTCTACGGGGATTGGATTGGGGGCATCGCTATCGGTGCTTCTGTGGCGGAGGAATTGCGTGAAGGTTTGTGGGATTGTTTGTCGAATGGGGATGGTTGTGTGGGTGGGACGGAGGCAGAGGCCCCGGACGGAAAGGGTCCGATACATGCCGGAGGCGGTATATCTACAATGAATTGCTTCAATACAAGCAGATCTAAGAAAAAAAACAAAAAAAAAGAAAGAGAAATTCACAATTTTCAAAAGATCCAAAAGAGAAAAGAACCAGTCATTGATATCGTACAAAAAGTACACCAATTTTTATCTAACAATATATTCTTTTCTTCAACTGACATCACTTTTTACTATTTTTTTTCTTCCTCTTCACTGCCCATAGAAAATTCCATTAATGTTGACCAGGATACACGGCCGCTCCAACCGCGCGCCTAACTCACTGGAAGAACCCCGGAAGAACCCTTCACTTGCGTCTATCGCGCCTGGTCAAAATTTCAACCATTACACCTCCCACTATCACGGCCCCTACTGGCCCCCATCGGCCCGGACAAAGGAAAAAATTGCGCAAACAAGATGGTCGGCACGTTGACGAGATTCCACAAGTTGAGGAAGGTATGTTTTGGAATTCGATGCACAATACTTCATAAATAATTCTTTTTGAAACTTTGAAAAAGTGGAGATTTACTGACACATACTTCGATCATTAGAGAGTAAGTCATTCCGCGAGATCCGATCATATAATGCGATAATGGTGACTTTGCGTGTGGGATAGTTAATAGCAAGGACGTTGAATCTGACAACGGTAGCTTCTCGACATCAAGTTCGGCCCCGGTGCGGCCGTCTTGCCGCAAACCGTCACCCGCCTCCACCTCGAATTTTCCCTTAAAGCCGACGGCGGCCACATGGGCCCTCGGTACGTCATTTCTCTCCTCTCCCTACCACCACAATACTTTCTCTTCTAATCACTCCAGCTAACACACACTTTTCCCCCCTCAATAGCCACTTCTGGAAAGAAATGCTCCCCCGCCTCAAATACCACAATCCCGCCATCCCCATAACCATCTCGCGCCGCCGCACCACCGACGGCCCCGCTTCCCTAACCGTCTACCTCCGCCAACCAACGGCCCCCCCTGACCTCACCCTGCCCCCCATTACCCCCTCAGGCGTCTCCGCCATTGGGATCCCCGCGCCCGTGCCCACCGAGCACGAACAGGCCGTGACCATCGATATGAAGAATCTCCATTGTGAAAGTATCCTGGCCAAGTTTCTGAATACGACCAAGGCGATGTCAGTGGAGCCGACGGAGGAGGAGAAGAAGGAGATACAGGAGGTCAAAGTTATGGAGGCGCAGGGGGAGATTGATCAGCAGAGAGTGAAAAAGATGGTGGAGGAGGAGAAGCGAGAAAGGGGTATGTTGGAGCGGGCGAGGAAGGATTTGGCAGGGATTTAAGAGTGAGGAGACGGATGGAGATGTCGAAAAGAAGGAATACTGTCACAGAAGGCAAAGTGGAGGCTGGCCCGGTAATCTGGCCATTTGTACAATATCATGTAACATACCAATGCAAACAATCTATACATATACTAAATCAACAAACCAAACGCTATGCCTGTTCTATCTAAAAGAAGGGGAAAAAAGAGAACAATAATTTAACTAAAGCCAAATCCCTCACTCTCCCTAACCGCCTGCCAAAGTTTTCTCTCTAATGTCTCTCTTTTACGGTACCTTGGCAAACTCAGCGTATTAAAACACGTCCTCCCCGTCGGTAACCTGTTCTTATCACTCCCTTGACAAACAATCTTCAACCGTAATGCCGTAGCCCCTCCGGCCGGCACTCTGTCACTTCCCGTAACAAATGCCAACAACCTTTTCTGATCCTCCACGCTGGCTCGTCCCAAAGAATCCCAAAACCACCCAATGACTGGCTCTGTATCGGGGCCTGTAGGCGGCGGTGGTACCTCACCGGGATCCGGTAATCTATCCTCACGCCATCCAGCGTATTCAGCGACAGCCTTAAGGGTAGAGACATCAATCGGTTCAGAGGAACCAAGAATAAGAAGTTCGAGCTCTTCGGGGCGACAGAAGGACAGGGCGAGAGAGCCGTCCTGGAAGACGCCGAAGAAGCCGGTCTGGAAGGCCTCAAAAGCGCCGCGGACAGAGTAGTCAAGAGTCCAGCGAACGTAGGCGTCGATATATTCGTGGCGGTTCGACTTTTTTAAAACGCGTGATTCACCGCGGGGACAAAGCGAGATACTTCGGATTCTCCTGCCTTCCTGGACATTGACCGAAAAGGTCGTGTCCCCAAACACATCATCAAAATCATCCCCTTCATACTCCAGCGTCGCCCTCAAACCATGAGCCAGAACGGGATTCAGCTCCTCAAGATCATCAAGAGTCGCCCGCCATTTCGGCCAAGTCAACGTCGACGCCAGCTGGTCCGAGGCCGCCGAGCCCAATAATTTCCGGAACAAAAACTGCGGAACAGGCAATCCAAGGATACAGCTGTTGTAGATGGCCAAAGCCACGACAATACCCAGCATGCGAAACTCGTCAAACTTCTTAGACTTAGGGTTAAAGTATGCCAGGTTCGACTGCTCATCGTAGACAAACATGTCATGGCGCTTCGAGAAGATCTCATCCGACAGCTTGATGAACCATTCTCTGCTGAGACCACCGTAGTCCTGCCCTTCCTCCCCTTGGAACTGGATCTTGAGTTTGCGTTTGAGGAGCCCCGGGTGCAACAGAGGCCCTTTGTGCATCTCTCGTAGACTGGACCCGAGGATATCCTTTCGATCGATACTCAGCATGAAGTCCATGCCCGTTTCCCGCACCAACAGGGCATCTTCAATGGCACCGGCTAATCTCGTCTGATGTTGCGTGGTCTCCGACTCAAACTTCATGAGTGTCTTCTTCAGCTCAATGCCAAATAGGAACGGATAATTGCAGATGTTGAAGGTGTTGGGGCTTTTCTTGAGGTTCGTGAACTCAGTCTGGATATCCAGCAAATCAAGATACGAGAGATAAAAGTCACTTGTCGGGACGATCTGACCCCTCGCCTTGATGCTCTTCTTCCTTCCAGCCACCCTTTCAGCCTCTGCTTTTGCCTTCGTCCCCGAATTCGCGCTCCACAACATGGCCAACAACTCACAAGAAGCCTTAACTTGCCAGTCATCTCTTGTCACACTTGGCGGCGTCGCCGTCGGAGCGGCAGAATGCCTCATCAGAAATCTATTATCTGGCTGTCGAATAACATTCATGGTAGCCGCCATATTCTCAAAGGCCGAGGTCCCGGACATAGCTGGTACCGTTGAGCCGAGCATATCATCAAAGGTAGTAGGTGGTGGCGGCTCAGGCTTGCGGAATGCCCTGCTGACGGTACGTCGGAGCCGGTATACGAGCAGACCGGCAGCCATTTCTTTGATTTCAGAGAAGCGATAGGCATCAAGATGAGAGAACCACTGAATCAACTCCTTTTTTGCCTGAGCGTCTGAAGCGTTGACCAGCAAGCCAATGATCCGCTTGATCACGCTTGAGTGGTAACCCTCTAGCGGCTTGATGCTCCCATCTTTGTCTGGGCCTGTAGTGAACCTGTTATTCCGGATGTCCCCCGAGTCATCTTGAAGGCGCCCTCTAAAAGTCTTGACACCTGGATGAAACAAAGGACTATAGAGCATCAACAAAACAAAGCGAAGATCCTGGGCTGTGTGCAACGGACTCCCCGGTTGTTTAAGAACCTGCTCAGTACTTTTCAGCAAGATCTTTTGCAAGCGTTCCTGTCCCAGCAAGAGATCAGCCTCGAGCTGGACGGGATTAACGTCATGACTAATCGAGTCGCCGAAACTATCGTAGACATCGTTCCAGGCCTCGGCGGCGTTGATGACAATGCGATACCATTCACCGAGGCTGTTCCAGTCGATATTGGCAGATGCAGGGATTCCTTTGGGGTTTGTGGTCTTGAGCAACGTAAACGATGCTTGTAGACATTTAAATTTGAGTGAATGTGTGATATAGGTGGCCACAGGCTGAAAAATATACTTGGGTTCAATCACAGGGACCACGGGATATCTCCCGGTTGGTCTATTACACTGCTGAGCAATGTATCTTTCGAGACAAGTCCGGATCATCCCTTGCGTATGTGCCACATCGATGGGGACCACGGGCAGCATCTTTTCGACTGTTGATTTGTAAGTATCATGTTCATTCGCAAAAAAGAAAAAGAAAAAGAAAAAAACAGAAGCTCTAAACTTACTTGGACCACCCACCGGCTTCCTCTTAATCTTTGATCCGGCCGGCGCGTCCCCCGCAACTTTCGAAACCTTGACCTTCATCTCCACCACCTCCAAATCATTGATCATCGCGCACTTCTTGCATGCAAAACTCACAGCGCCAGCGCCAAACCGCATCATATCTCCACAAGTCAAACATCTTTTGGTCACCTGAGCCTCGTCTCCCAGCCACCCCGCCGGCTGCGTTCCCAACCCGTTCCTTTCCTTCTCCACCTCCGAGCTTTTCACCATCTGCCCCATGACGGGCGCACTCCTCTGCACCAGCTCGACACTCCGCCTCCTCTCCCTCGCCGCCGAAAAAGCCTGTTGGAAACTCTCTACCAAGCTACTCCGTCTCCTCCTCCTGCTTCCCTGCTGTCTCCCCCTTCCCGTACCCCAATCGCTATCCTCGTCACTGCCAACCACCTCCTCGTCTTGTCTTGCACTATTCCTGGCTGCACTCGCCACAGCAGCAACGGCGGCTCCGGCTTTGCGAAGAGGCCGTTGGATCGTTTCGGCAGTTTCCAGCGACAACAGCGGCGCCGCGGGATGAGAGGGGCCCGTGGAGGAAAATAAGGAAAATGGATTGCGAGATGTCGATGCTGAGCGGGCGCGTGTATGGCCCGGGTTTTTGTGCGTGTGCGTTTGCGGAGGGCGTGATTGCCGGTGTTTGCGTGCAGGGTGAAAATCGGAGTCGGATCCGCTGGAATATTCCAAGGGATTTGCAAGTGGGACCGGGTTAATTTCTGATTGGTAATTCAGCGCTGCGATATTAATGGAACGGCGCTGATTTCTGGCCTTGGATGAATTGATGTTTGAAGATGTATTTTGCGTAGATGACGATGCTAATGCTAGATTCGGGGAGCGTTGGGTATTTGTTGGTGTTTTTGGGGCCCTAAGTGAGGCTTGTTGTTGCGGTAGTTGTTGATGTTGCTGGTGACGAGGGGGCAATGCCGGCGGCATTGCTTGTCCCGAAACACGAACCGCTCCGTGCGAATTGGCCCGTTGTCTAGTATCTGCTCCCCTCTCTGACACTACAGGCCTTTCTGACCGCCCATGTGTATGCGATAAAGACCTTGTAACGCCCAATGATCTACCAGGTGAGCCATTAGCTGAAAAATGTTGTTGACTCTGCCTCCCACCACCTTGATAATTCGGCGACAGCATCCCGAGACTCAATACAGCCTCGTCGTCACCTCCTTTTGCATTTTTCTCTCGCCTTCCCTTCTCATAGTCTCTATTTAATGGCGACGTGGGGCAACTACTCCCCCCGGATCCACTCTGGGTATCCAATCGGGAAGGCACCGGGTAATTCTCGGTGCGCGGATCAGGACGAGAGGAACTGTTGCGGCGGTGGGGACGGAGAGGGAGAATCGGCGGTGGGATTTTCGGCGGAGAGCGATGGCGGGGTGGCAGCGCTGGAGGGAGTTGGTCGTCGGTGGGGGTTCGGTAGTGGCGGGGGGTGTTGGGGGTGGAGGAAGATGTGCTGTGGGATATTGATGGTGAAGATTGGTAGGCGGCGTAACGGCGGTGGGCGGCCTTGCTGGCTTCTTCGGCAGGAGTGCCGCGGCGGGACCAGAAGACCATGGTGAGGTGGCTGGTGTGTATGATAAGCTAATGTAATTTGGTTGGTTCAAATAAAAGGGTGATTGTAAACCGGATTGAACTGTGTGATTGATTTGGTGATGCTGGCATCGCAGAATATATACGAAACATATATCAAATCTTTGTATACAACAAATCTACCGACAAAACGATGATATCCCTGTTCCTGAAGAGTCTCAGATTTC
Source organism: Ambrosiella beaveri (assembly GCA_030294605.1). Lineage (NCBI taxonomy): Eukaryota > Fungi > Ascomycota > Sordariomycetes > Microascales > Ceratocystidaceae > Ambrosiella > Ambrosiella beaveri. The sequence continues at coordinate 72,717 of JARQWA010000031.1, forward strand.
GATAATCTGTACGTAAACGTCAAAAAAAAAAACCAGATCGCCACAACTAACTATGTTATAAATGGCAAGGTACAACAGGCTAATTCCCACCCACCACATCTTAGATCCTTACTCATATATATATATACGTTGTCCGTCTGTCCGCCTATCCGCCCCAAGCAAGACAATGACAACGTCAACCAGCTCCATGGACTCCCTCACCCACTCATCCACTCTGTCCACTCTGTCCACCAACGATGCCTAGAAAAAAAAAGCATGCAATGCAATGCAGGCTGGAACAGGGCACAACGCGGCCTTGTAGAGGACCTACCCCTCGGAATGGTCTCGACTAGGTCCCGGGGAGGTCTACAATTTTTTCCGGGGGAAAACAGGTCTTTTTTTGACATGTATACGTATTACCCAATATCTACATTGACCACCAATTTCCAACTGTGAATCAAGTCTGGCGTCAAACACTGAAATCCCAATGAACCCGACGAAACCGACCTTGTGTCTCACAAACTTCTTACTCAAACCCGCACAGATCACGGTCACCCGCCCTCTATCCAAACATTTCCTGGTATGTCGCCTTGTATTTCTATCCAAAAGAAAGTCTAGATCTTCATGTATTCTTCAAATACACAATTCATTCCCATCACCTACCCATCACCTGTACATGTACAGTCCCCCTGATAGGCGTCCGCCCTCCACCTTCCCATCCATCCATCACTCACTGCATCATCGTTCCATGCCCCTTAAATCACATGGCATCGCATCGCATGGCCTCCACTCCACCGACACCCCACTCACACTTACACTTGCTTGTTTGCAAAGGTGAGAGGATAACCAGGATCCATTTACCACTCAACACCAACAAGCAACCAAGCCTTGGCCACACCTCCATTGATGACGTGGTGGTTATCCCAATGATGAGGCTGACGGGGTCAGTGTGGAAGAATCCCAACCACTTGATGTTGTCTGTCGATGACTAAGGCTCAGGTATCGACTATGCATGATCAAGTTATCTTAATAATCACCGAAACCTTGCAGACAACTTTCGCCTAAAAACAATGGATCCGACAAACCCTAACCCCAGATGAATCGTTTTATCACACCTCCGAGTCACCACATGTTCATCCATTTTATCTCAAACTGATTTCATGGCATACATGTTTATTCTCTTGATTTCATCAATTAAATCTAATGCATAATAAAATATCAAGCTTCGCACGAGTAAATGTCCACTCTAATCAAAGACAATGGCTGCCTTCACCGCTGACTTGTTCCGGATGCTCTCCAACGCCTCACCCCACTGCTCCAATTTGAAAGTCTTGTTGACAACTCCCTCAGTCTTCACCTTTCCGGAATCCAGGTAATCAATCGTAGCCGCTATAAGTTGTCTCTTGTTAATCATTACTGTTATGACGTTCCATAACCGGTCTGGCCCTCGGTGGGTTAAAGCGTGAGGGGTCACTTACGGAACATGTATGTTTCAGAGAACGATCCCAGAATGGTAATCTCATTACCAAAGATCTTGGCTGGGGGCCACGAAACTTTGGCATCGTCCGCATAGACACCGTAGACTACGAGAGTGCCGCCTCTCCGCACATAGTTGATCGCATCCTCCAAGATCTTGATAGACCCAGTGGCTTCGACGACAATGTCAAAGCCATACGGGTTGTCCTCCTTCAAGGCATTGAACTGCCCTTCAGGATCCTGTCTCGACAACTCAATGTATGTATCCGCCGCATCCAACTTCTTGGCCAAGTCCATCTTGAGACCAGCCGGCGCTGCAATCGTCACCTGGCAGCCACCGTTATGTCTCAACAGCTGCGCCAACATCAGGCCCGTTGGCCCCGCACCAAACATCAGCACGTGGCTTCCCAACTTGGGCGCAATTCTCTCCAGGCCATGGCACGCGCAACTCGCAGGCTCCAGTAACGTCGCATCCACATCGCTCAGGTTGTGAATCTTGAACACCTTGGCGGCCGGGTACGCACAGTACTCGGCGAAACCACCGTCCATGGTGACACCGTGGGCTTCAAAGTGCTCGCAGAGAAGCGGCTTGCCGCGACGGCAGTAGAAACATTCGGTACATAGTTCCGAGTTGTCAGCGGCGACACGGTCGCCAATTTGGAAGCCCTTGACTTTGGGGCCGACGGCAGCGACAACACCGACGGTTTCGTGACCAGGGATGAGAGGGAATTTGGCGATGAATTGTCCTTCATGAATGTGCAGGTCTACATTGAAGAAAAAAAAAGGAAAGCAACCGTTAGCTAATCTGTCTAGGAGATTGCACATCTATTGCAAATCGAGTCGTGTAGGATTATGTCATCAACTGATTTTAGACGATGTATGGGAATTGTAGTGGAGAACTCCAATCAGGTAAGAAAAGCCGCCCTTACGTTACATGAATTCCTTCCCAAAATAAATCGGCAATCACCTTCACGATCAACGATTAACGATACCGATTGGGCGATGGGAAAAGAGAAGATATAACCAATGACAGCGACATAAACTGATTAAGTGATAACTGCGGAATTCATGAAAAAAAACTTACCAGTACCGCAGACACCGCAAGCCTTAACCTTGACAAGGACATCATTCTCACGAAGGGTCGGAAGCGGAACCTGGACGATAGACCACTCCTCGGGCTTCTCGTAGCGGAGAGCTTTCATAGACTTGGGGAGATCAGACATGACGAAGACAAATAATTAGAGAAAAATGTATCAAAAGTGATATATCAATGTATATTCGTGGCTGGAGTTTCCAGAAATTCAAAAGATCATAAGCTCTTTATAAAAGAAATGTATATATATAACGTTTCAAACGCCTCTTCTACAAGGCCTCTCCAAAAACGGCGTTCCCTCCCTTTTTATAATCAGCAACCCGCCGTCCCTTCCGTTTCCAGAAATCATGTTTCTATACTCTGTATACACACACCATAAACTTCCTTTCTGGGAACGTGGGCCGAGCGCTTTCACCTAGTTTGATGCTGAGAATGTTTCTATCGGCTTCGATCTGTGTGGGCGCCAGTTTAGATGCATAAATATCTAGGCGGAGACCTGGAGGGGGGGTGAGGGGGGGTGAGGGGGTGGGGATAAAGGGATACGGCGTCGGCGGCGTGTGCCGGGATGGTGAGGAGGGGATGTTTGGGGTTGGCTACGCCGCAGTTGTGCGGACGGGGTTGCTGTTTTACTTTGATAGACAGAGACATGATTCATAGAGCCATCAATTGGAATTTTTAGTTCAGGTCACATCATGTGGTAACTACAAGAAATGAAGGCATCTCAATAACTTGATCATGTTCACCTCGCCCAAACTCATCTCCAAACTACATCCCCTCTTACGCCAAATCCATCTTTTGCTTTTCCCTTCAGCTATGACGTCTCCATCTCCACCTGGCCTTGCCTCCCGCACATTCCTGTTGCTCAAGGGTCCGCCCTGGCTCACTACAAAACAAGAGCTAGAAAAAAAAGAAGCAAGCACACAATCCAACAGTAACGGATGGTCAGACGCGGCACAGAAAGGCGGAGGATGCGGGTCTTGGGGGGTGCTTTGATGTTTCTGGGGTTGTGGGGGTGGAGATGGAGCAAAGCGAAGCACGAAGCAGAGGAACAAGTGGTCAAAGATGAGGACAAGGACAAAAGCAAAGAGGGCGTCGTCTGATGTTGGACGATGATGATCCTTCTATCTTTGTGGTTCATATAACAATCTCCAAAAATATCATGTATCCTCAACTCTGTCATTCACATATCTGTCATGTCTGGACTTCTCAGAATCTCCTCTTCATCCTCATTCTCTCTCCCGCGTTTGCATATTGAGCACCTCAGGAAATCCCGCGTTCTCGTGATCCCCTTCTCCACCCAAAAGAAACATCCCATTTGAATTCCTCTCAGCATCGCGACAATAGATTTCCTCTATATGATCACAAACCAACCCATTCACTTACAGGCCAGTCCCCACTTACGCCAGCTCAATCATGAGTCGTGCGTCGAATCCTCCATAATCTTTATGACCCGTCACACTTCGAATAACTATGTAGCTAAATTCAATTCAAATCCTACATATAATAGATACTTACTTCGGAATATCCGCATGCTCCGACTTTTGTAAGCTTTACTGACTCCTCCCGATCTCCGAATGAAACTCTCCATCACATTCAATACATGTGACATCCGTCTTTCCCCGCTCAATGCAAATATCACACTCCCATCGGTCTTTCTAAATCTAGCACCCCGCAGCCCCCCGGGGAACACGGGATAGACCCCCATTCATATCATTGATAGGGGAAAACCTTTGTTGGTGATTTGTTAGTGGTTTTCAGTCCAAGGCTTTTCGGTTAGATGGCGAGCGTTTTTTGTTTTGAGCCGCAGGATGGCGTGGCGATGATGTCATCATTAAATTAATGTAAATGAAACAAGCTGCAAAATAAATTAGGGAATTTGTCAATGGAGAAGGGAAAGGAAGGGTCTCGATCGTCATCATCTTCTAAAATCAGAATTTATAAACGTCCTGCAAGGCCGAAAGCGAGAACATATTATATCAAATTTTGACACTTAAGGTTGCTACCCACACCATGTACTTTACACCCCGCATTTTCTAACCGAGTTAGGGATTTCGATAACCCCATTAAAACACGTGAAAAACACGATGCACATATATACTAAGAGTACCGAGAAAAGACTGCGGAGTTTTGACTAATTTTTTTTTTGATTCACCCCCCTTTTTCAAAAATGGACAACACAATTTGTAAAAAGACCCAAAGGCATCTCTCCTTTAACTCCGCGATTCCCAAGAGCAAATAATCTGATGAGTGCCCAAGAAAAAAACAGCCTTCTTTTCGTGTGTTGGTTGCTGATGGTGATTCCCGAGGTGAAGCCCTTCTCTAGTAATGTAAAACCAAAAGGAAAAGAAACTCCCGCCGTTCATTTCCTTCATTTCTCTCACCCCCTACGCAGGTCGTCACGTAGGGAGATACTTGATGACTAGTACCCCATTTAAAACGAGACTCAGCCCCTTCACTGATGTTTTCCAACATGTGAAGCTCGCACGTCAAAACTTCTGTCGTTTTTCATGATGCCTCATCCAAAGAAACCGTCATCAGATCCCGTTTTTTATTAAAGGAATTCTAAATTTACGAAGGGGGAGCGGCACCACGGCCAGCGCCACCACGGCTACAAGAAAATATGTTAGCATCAGAGAGCATCAGAGAGCAAGCGGATATAGCAACGTAGGCTAGACGCAAAGAATAATCGACGGCTAGAACTGGTAACAGTTGCAGATGCGTCATAGTGTCATCCACAATTTGACATTCTGTCACTATGATGTTCTAGCCATATAGAACCCTTCCATCTTTTCTAAACATGGGGATCAAAACATACAACTGAGGAGCAAAACCACCGGCAGCACCCTCCTTCTCGCCCTCGCCTCTGCGGCGGTAGCCACCCTCACGGTCGCCACGGCCACGGCCACCGAAGCCTCTGCGCTCGGATTCAGGAAGCATCCCCCGGGGAGGAGCGTTGGGGCGCTGCTGCTTGATGTGGGTGGTGGGGACAATCTCAGCGGGTAGGTGAAGCCACTCGCGGAGGTAGTCTAGACCCTCAGCAGTGAGGGTGTAGTAGTACCACTGCCACGAGAACTGGGTCTTGACGTAGCCCTTGGAATTCAGGGACTGCATGGCTTTAATAACGAACAGGTTCTTGGTGTCGATATCGGGGTGCTTGGCAAGGTTGAAGTCCTTGGGGGCCACAAGGACACCCTCACGGAAGAGGTACTGTTATCAGGGAACATATGTTAGATGCAAAAGTCTACGACTTGAGAGGAAGCGCCTGCAGAAAGGCGGCTGATGGCTTCAGTGTCACAATAATTCGACAGCAGTCCAAGATCGGTTCGACGTCGGCGGTTTGATTACGAACTGGCGAGTCATTCGTTCGCTTTATATCGAATAGTCGGCATGTTGTTTAAGTCTTGCCCTTTCTAATGTTGGTCCTCTGCGATTCGGTGCCCCTTGTCCAATACCCAATTTACAATCCTATCCCGGACATTTATCGTTGTCGATTTATCGTTGTGTATCCATCAAATTTAGAGTGAAGATGAAAAATGATTGCCGCAGTCGAAAAATTGTTGACGAGGAATAACATACCTCGTGGATGAGCTTGCGATCAGCCTTGGGGATAAGCATTGTGACGGTCTTGACGATTTGACGATCGTTGTACAGTCTAAATGTGAGGAGGGAAAAGTTTGAGTAGTCTACTCTGCAATATTCAAATTGAATCACTTTTGTGTGGCCTGAAAACCCTACATAGACCGTGGGACAGGGTGGATTTCTCCGCTAAGACTGAATTTCGACTCTGAAAAGATTGTGGACGTGGCGTTTTAGATGCCACGTGATTATACCCACATCTAGCGCCACAGTCTTAGAGCAACTTGAGATCAGGCGCCACAGACAATGGGAGATGCTTTATCAGTGTTATCAGCTTATTGTAAGACTCTTTATAATCCTTGCAGAGGCAACGTGCTTGGGGTGGCAAACAAGGCTGGTCTGCTTGGATTTGGTTGGTCATGCGCGCAAGGAATTTGACGGTGGTCGCGAACTAGTAGAAAAGATTTAACTTAACTTGAAGTATAGATAGTTGCCTTCATAAAGGATATCCCCCGAAATCATATCAATTCTTCTTTTGTTTTATACGCGGAACAATTCTTATTTTACCTCCTAAAAAAGCCAAATACCTGACAACAAATATTGTCGACACGAACTACAAATCCCATCTCGCTCATTCGCAAACTACTTTGCACCACAAACCCCACATTCTACTACCCCCCCATACTACCACCATGGATACACCAAAGATCAATGTTCTTATCTCCAGTATTGCTGGTCTGAGCCTGGCCTCTACGATCGTCCTTCCCATTGATCGTACCGCCACTGCCGCCGACCTCTGGACCGCCATCATCCACCGCTTCGCCATCGATTTCCATTCCTGCCGCTACATCCTCTCCACTCACCGTAACGATGTCATCAAACCCACTTGTACCGCCCCCATCACCAGCTTCGCAGGCTTGGAGTCTACTGACATGCTGTCATTGAGGCTATGGGCTCCTCTTTGTGGTGGTAAGGGTGGTTTTGGATCTCAGCTGCGTGCCGCTGGTGGTCGTATGTCGTCAAGGAAGAAGAGGGATAGCGAGGACAACGGATCCAGCAGAAACCTGAGTGGCCGCAGAATCAGAACTGTCAATGAGGCTAAGGCTTTGGCTGAGTACCTGTCCATAAAGCCTGAAATGGACAAGAGGCAAAAGGAGCAGCGCCGGGAACGTCTCGAGAAGGTTGTCGATATGGCTAAGAAGAGAGTTGACGAGATCAAGAACGGAGGAAAGGGCAGATTAGACGAGAAATGGATTGAAGACAAGAAAGAGGCTGTTGAGAGAGCACGACTGGCTGTTATGGAGGCTATGAAGGCTAATTCTGCCATGCTTGGCACTTCACAGGGCTCCCAGACCAGTGCACCCGCAAGTGCTTCTGAGGGTGCTTCTGAAGAAGAGGATCCTGAAAGCTCTGGATCGAATTTATCAGCTGAAGCCTGCAGTTCATCGCCCAAGGCGGCTGAAAAGCCCAAAGCTTTCTTTGGGTTTGATGATGAGTTCATGAGCTCAGATGATGAATAAAGATGTCAAGATGATATTGATACTATAATGGGTTTACGTTGTTTATATTTCTGCGATAATGACGTTTGGGTTAGCTGCGTTTTCTCAAATTTTGAAGCAATAATATACCACTAGTTATGATTTCCGCAAACTCGGCACATCATATACAGTGACTATCAGCTTGCAACCAATGATGCCTGTTCAAATTCAGTCATTCACCTACATCTATACTGTGTACTACCCGAGACTGTAATCACATGCATTATGCTGAAGCGACTAACACAACAAGCAACCTTTCACATGCAAGAGGAATTGAAATAGAAAGATAAAGATGTGACTCTCTTTTCCAGATAAAGATCTAAATGAAATTCAATCAAGCTTGGGAGAGATCATGATTTACGCATCCAGGCTAGCGGGGAAAGTGCCAGCCTCTGTAAAAGTGATTAGTATACGTTTTTTATGATACTGTCGCATCAGAATTTGCGATATAATTCGGGGTCAGAAGAAATCAAACATACCGCGCTGCTCATCCCAGCGGCCGTACCAGGAAGACGGGCACAGAGAGCGGTAGGCCAGGTAGAACTGTGACAAATGTTAGAAGCATGAATTGATTAATGAGGAGCCTCAAGGTCAATGGCTTGGTTCAACGGAAATCGTATTTATGGCATCATCGCCAATAACAATGCACTCTCAGGACCAGTCCATGGGCCTCTCATAGCGCATCATACCTGACGGCAGGGAGCGAAGTCCTCGCCCTTGGCGTTGATGCACTTGTGGTAATCAACATAGTTTTGCCAGCAGTGCTTGGTCTGGTTTTGGTTGGGGAAACGGGCGTCGACACCTATTACAGTGGAAGAGTCGGATGGTTAGAAGCAGAGGCCGATACACGGGTCGACATGATATGCCCAAGCTATGTATAAAGGACGGAGTATATGTGGGGGTGGGAGGAAATTGGAGATGATATCGGAAGTCGTCGGGATTACTAGAGGCCGGAAGGATCTCCGGAATGAAACAAGACAGTGGTGACGGGAGTAGCGGGACTCAGTAGGCGGGGCAGTGAACCGAACAGAGAGCGACAATACAGGTAGCTTGGACATATAACTAAGTCATAAGACAACTCAATTTACATACCAGCTATAGTAATTGGATTAGTCTCGGGCCACTTAAACACAATTATACCACCGGTACCATGGCCAGCACAATTGTGCCTGCGCCGGCAGCGACCACCTGATCTCCAAGATCGGCGGCAACCTGCCAGTATTACGGGCACACTACAAGCCATTGGACACCAAGTAATAAGAATTGAGAATAGAAAACTTACCGGTGACGAACTTGAAGGGCTTGGTGACTTCCTCGTCGGACATTTTGGCGGTTATCAGTTGTTTTGGTGAAACGAAAGGTGAAAAGTTGAAGTGACAAGACAAGGCTTTCAATTGAAGAGGTGCAAAAAACAACAGTGCTGGTAAGGAACTGAAATTGGAAGCAGAAGATAACCCGGACCCCGGCAAAAAAAATAGAATGGGAATGCTGCGATTCGAGGCCAAAAGGCTCTTTGCCCTGGCCCAGTCAAGTGTGAAGCTAGGCCTTGTTCACTTTGGCCGAATTGTCGAATCAGATGCCAGGTGTTTGGGAACACTATGACCCCCTACGCTGCCGGAAATGGTTGATGACAAGTTAAGTGCAGAGATTTTCAAGCCTGGAATCTAAGGCGGCAATTTGATTGGCCTGTCTAGTTTCTGTTTTCTCTGTTTCCCGTTGCGCAACCCCGGAATCTTGAGCGCAGTAGTGACAGACCCGGGCTTGTCAGTGGCCAAATTAGGGACTGAATCATGCCATTTTGACGATTTTGAGTGGGTCACATGCCACTGCCGTGCCTGGTAAGCCTGAAGTGTGCACCTAATTTCACTGTAAAGTAAAGTCATAGCCTTACAAGCCTCTGGCCCGCTGGCCCGCTGGCCCGGCACAGAAGGGGACTGTAACAAATTACCCGCCAATTACAGCCAAAATCCACCAAAACTTCAACCCGCCCGTTCAAGGTCATTTCTCGATTCTCACTCCCTCCATTTCAAAATCTCATCCACCAAAATTCCTCGACCCCGATTGATCTTGATAGACATATCTCCGCTCCACACAATACGTAAGTCACGATGTACGCTACTCTCGGCCTCCGCATGTTGCGCCAGACTCCTCGTCTGATGCACTCCTCTCCCGTAAGTTTATTTCCAACCAGTCCGATGGAATAAGAGGGTTAGTTTTTTTGTCAATGGAATTGCTGGTGGTGGTACACATTTAATGGCTACACATTGCTGCCATCCAAAGTGCTTCTGGGGATTTTCACGATTAAGTTTTGCTGGTGCAACATGACGCTCATCCTATGGCGAGATATCACAGATGTCTGAACTGATTATGAGCTATGTTCTGTGGTAATTGGTATTCTGGTGGGATGATTAGCGTTACGGTTCCAGCACCCAAATTCTAGGGACATGTCAAAATACTTGATTGCTACTGCAATCTGCAAGTGTGGTGTTGCATGTTGGGTACATTATTCACATGAGGATGAAATTATAGTTCATGAGCTAATGAAGGCTTCTTGTATAGGTTGAGGACCAGGCTGGTATGTAATTATCCTTTTTTCGCCTTTCCGACCTAGACCGATTGCTCGGACTCAAACCCCGATACCGAAACCGAAAATGTCAATACCTGGAACTAGACTTGACCCCCACTTATCCAATTTCGACTTGACATAAACTCGACTCTTGAACTGGCCATATCGTCACGTTTGATCGAACTTAAGACTAATCCGTCATTCCATCAGTCCATGGCATCACTGGCCGTCTTGCCAGGCTCAAGTCTGTTCCTACTGAGCTGTACCCCCTCGGTACGATATATCTTTTCTGTCTTTTGGATTAATATGTTAAGTCTTAATACTGACTCTCCGTAGCTGTCGTCGTTGCCTTTGCTGTCTCCGCTGGCTGCTATTCTCTGTCTCGTCACCTGCTGACTGACAAGACTATCCGTCTGGCCCGCCAAGGTGGCCCCTCTAAGCAGGATCCTCCTGCTCACCGCTAAATACTGTGTTGTGAATCTGGTGATAGGGTGTTGTTTGGGGGGTTTAGAGAATGATATTGTGTGCACAAGATGAGGATAGTTGCTACAGAAAGCTCACCTCCGTCACATTAATCAGTGGCATTGTTTGCATGGATGAGCTGAATATAATGATTGCATATTCTGATTGTTTTTTGCATCTGTTTCACTTGTTAGGATGTGTCGAAATGTTGCTAAATTAGATTGCAAAGAAACATCAAATATTATATGGTATTATGCAAACAGATGCAATGTATCGATCCTATAAACACAAACACCGTTACCCTAAGATTTGATGACCCGTGAGATGACTGAACAAAATTCCAAGCAACTGAGCAATCAATAAAAACCATCATCTCAACCTATGAAGTGGCAGGCTTTGGCCCCGCCATATCCAGTCCCTCAAGTCCTTGCATAGGATCTCCCACCGATGCCTCACTGGCGGCATTGTCTGCAGCATTTTGCGCCAACCATCCTTCCTGTGAAATGTGTTGGTTTGAGATCCAAAGAATGATTTTGGTCCACTGATAGCTTACCTGTTCCCAAACGGCTTTTTTGCTTCCCAATCCTTCCGTTACAGTCTTTGGCGCCTTTGCCAAACTGCACTTTAACACCTTCCCAAACAACTCGGCCCCATCCATATTATCAATCGCCTCCAATGCATCATCTGGATCTTCGAACTCAACATAGGCATACCCCCTATTCATAGCCTTGATGGCCTCTGGATCTTCTTCATTTTGCTTCGGTGAACGCCCGTCATTGGGGACGGAGACCTCAATAATCTCACCAAAGGGGAGGAAGGCGTCGCGGACGTGGGAGGCGAGGACCTGGGGGGCGAGGCCGCCGACATGAACAGTAGCTTTCCAGCGAGCTTCGGTCATTGCAAGTTTCGGGGACAGGAGGCGAGCGGAGGTGACTGTAGTTGTTGGCAGTGGGTGATGTTGCGGCGCATGGCGGCGCAAAGTGAGGTGAGGTTATGCGATCACGTGAAAGAGCTGCCTGACAGCTGGCATTGCTCTGCGACAGCTGGCATGTGCTATGACAGGGGTACTGGAGCTGGAAGGTGGGGTGGTGGTGCATGATACCCCTGCAGATTCCTAGTCTGGGCATGGATGTGCTTGTTAGACAGAAGAAGACAACTTGTTGATAGTGGGTTGGCTGTGTTGCTTCAGGGCCAGAAGAGGTCATGATTGCCCTGTTGGGCAGGCAATTGACCAATAGGCGGGCTGATAGCGCTGTGCAATCTGGCTTCTAATGGTAGTTACGGAAACTTGAAGTTGAAGTGAGGCCCAGGACACCTAAGCAACGAAGATGAAGCAAGACGAATTGGCGTGATATTCTGAGAGTTACTGTTCAAATCCCATTCCGCTGTCTCGTGTTAGCTTTTCAGTGTCATTCTTTCATCTTGATATTGTATTAATCCTTAATTTTCTACTGTCAGGACTGCAGCTCTTGTAAGGGGTCCCGTTTACAGCCCCTCCACCCCGACATAAAACAGCTACTACTCTCTAGATCGTAGGTAGCTAGCTACGTCGCCTCATTGCCTGCTTGTATATCTACTGTCTTACAAGCGACCCTGTGGATGCATACAACGACAACCATTTACAAAAAGTCTGATATTCCCCATTACTCCCGGAAGCACCGTCAACTCCGAATTACACAAACATGGTTCGCCTCCGTGAGATCCAGCGCACGGCGGCGTTCGCTTGGTCGCCTGGTGCGACGAAGCCACTAATTGTCACGGGTACCCGTGCCGGTGCCGTCAACACGGATTTCTCTTCCGAGACTAAGCTAGAGCTGTTCGATCTGGATTTGGATCTGGATGGTCCCAGCAACTTGGACCTCCAGCCTATTGCGAGCATTAGTTCTGATCAGAGGTAAGAGGTCCCTAGACGAGAACCATGTGATAGGGTATCTCGGTTCTATGCAGCCACTAACGAAATGGTTGGCTAGATTCTACGACTTGGCTTGGAGTCAACCTGATGAAAAGCACCCTCAAGGTATCATTGCCTGTGCTCTCGAACAGGGCACGTTAGATCTGTACGATGCTGCCAAACTCATTTCCGGTGCCTCGGCTGAAGACTCTCTCCTCTCCCGCACATCCAAGCACTCGGGCGCGATCAAGTCTCTGCAATTCAGCCCGTTAAAATCTAATATTCTCACTACTGCTGGGGCCCAGGGTGAAGTGTTTGTCTATGACGTCAACGATGTTTCTTCGGCGCAGCGCCTTGGTACTGTCAACGCGCGGCCCGATGAGATTGAGTGTGTTGCATGGAACCGGACACATGCTCACATTCTGGCGTGGGGCAGCACTGGTGGTCTGGTCACTGTATGGGATCTGAAGAACAAGAAAGAATCTTTAACTCTGAACAACAACCGCAAGGCTGTCAGTGCTATCGAGTGGGACCCTGTCAACTCCACCAAGCTGGTGACAGCGTCACTGGACGACCACACGCCTGTCATTTACAAGTGGGATCTGCGCAATGCGAACGCGCCTGAAGTTACGATGCAGGATCACCTCGGCGGTGTCTTGTCTATCAATTGGTGTCCTCAGGATCCTGATTTGCTCGTTTCTTGTGGCAAGGACTCTCGGACTCTTCTCTGGAACCCCCAGACGGGCCAGAAGTACGGCGAGTTTCACGAGAGCACCAACTGGAACTTTTCCGCCAAGTTCCACCCTCACAACCCTTTTTTCGTTGCCTCTGCTAGCTTCGACGGCAAAATTGTCGTTCAGACGCTCCAGAACACCAACCCTGCTCCCCAGGAGGCTGCTGTCCAGGGCGGTCTGGATGGCGAGGACTTCTTTGCCTCGGCTCAGGCTCAATCTAAGGAATCTTTATTCTCTCTGCCCAAGCCCCCGAGATGGCTCGAGCGTCCCATTGGTGCTTCGTTTGGGTTCGGTGGCAAGCTGATCATCTTCAAGCCTATCGCTGATAAGGCCCGGCTGCCCAAGGTAGTAATCAGCCAGTTCTCTTCCAGCTCGGAACTTGCCGAGGCTGCTACTTCTTTCGAGACTAAGCTGTCTGGTGACATTAGCGCTCTATGCGAGGAGAAGCTGGAGAAGGTGGCTGACGAGAATGAGAAGGCTGACTGGGAGTTAATGAAGACTTTGACGGACAACAGTAATGTAAGCACCCGTGACCGGCTTGTTGAGTTCCTTGGTTTCGACAAGAAGGAGATTATTGGTGTTCCTGCGGCGGAAACAGAAAAGTCAGAGAAGGCGGAGACAGATTCCAAAAAGGACGGCGACGACTTTTTTGGTGGTGATGATGACGGTGAGCTCGATGAGGAAGACTTCATGGCTAGTATCTCGGCCTCCAAGAGCGCCAAGATGGGCACTCCTTTCTCTCTGTACGATGAGTCTGAGACCAACACAGAACAGGACATTACCCGTCTGCTTGCCCTTGGTGGCTATGAGAAGGCCGTCGACTTGTGCATCCAAGAGAAGCGCTGGGCTGATGCCTTTATCATTGCTAACCACAGTGGTGCTTCACTGAGAGACAAGGTCCAGGCCAAGTATCTGGCTCAGACCAAGGGCAAGCCCAGCTACCTGCGCGTCATGGCTTCCGTGATCAACAAGAACCTCTGGGATGTCGTACAGAACGCCAATCTTGACGACTGGAAGCAGGCCATGGCCATTCTGTGCACTTATGCCGACAGCTACGAGTTCTCAGATCTGTGCGAGACTCTTGGTGACCGCATTCTGGAGACTGGCGACCGCAAGAATGCTGCTTTCTGCTACCTGGTTGGTTCCAAGCTGGAGAAAGTTGTCAACATCTGGATGCAGGACATGGAGCGATCCCGTGAGGCGTTTACGAAGCTGTATGCTATTGATAGCAGCTTCACTATCCACACTCGGATTCTCCAGGCTTTCATTGAGAAGGTCGAGGTCTTCCGGACTGTCACTGGCTTCAAGGACACGGAACTCGGCCAGACTGCCGACTGGAAGCTGTCCGAGCTGTACTCCAAGTACAACGAGTACGCTGACATTGTTGCTGAGCAGGGCCAGCTCAGCATTGCGCAAAAGTATCTTGATCTTTTGCCTGCCGAGTATCCTCTGGCCAAAGTCTCCCGCGAGCGCGTCAAGCTGGCTACTGCTCCATCTAAGGCCAAGCCGGTTACTACTGCCAGCAAGCGTCTGCCCACTCGCAACGCCCCGGCTGTTATTCCCAGTGGTGCTCCTTACCAGCCCGTGTCTCATGGCCCTAGCTCTTCCATTGGCGGTATGGGTCTTGGCTTTGCTCCAGCTGCTTCCAACATTGTCGGTACCCCTAGCCCGGTTGGTTCTACTGCCACCAAGCCCTTCAATGCTCCTCCGGGTCCCAACTACCGCGCTCCAGCTCCTGGTACTGCCCCAGTTAACCCCTATGCTCCTGTTGCTGCTTCCTCTTCTTCCGCTGCCAGTGCCAACCCATATGCTCCCAGTGCTTCAGCAAATCCCTACGCTGCTGCTGCTGATGCTCCTCCCGCTCCGTCGTATGGCGGCTTTGCTCACCTGGTCCAGAACTTTGGTGCTCCTCCGCGCAGCACTCCTTCCGCGGTCGACGTTGCTCCTTCAAAGGCCAAGAACATGACGGTGTGGAACGATGTCCCCATAGTCACCAAGGTCCAGCCCCGGAAGTCCACTCCTCAGCCTAAGACCGTTATCAACTCGCCTTTCCCCGGTGGCATGACTGTTCCCCCTCCGCAGAGCCCCTATGGTCTTCCCTATTCTTCTACCCCTCCCCCTCCTCCCAAGGGTCCTGCTCCCGCTGCCCGTGTTACTTCTCCTCTGGCTGGGCCCCCGTCCCGCCCACAGTCTCAAGCTACTAACCCCTATGCCCCTGCTCCGCCGCCTCCGGGTCCGACCCCTAACAGGGTGAACTCTCCTGCTACCTACGGTGCTCAGCCTAACCGCTATGCTCCTGCTCCTTCCCCTGCTCCTGTTGCTGGTGGTCCGGCTTCTGGAATTTCCTCTCCTCCGAGCAATCCTTATGCACCGGTTCCTCCTCCCAGCAACCCCTATGCTCCTGCTCCTTCTCTAGCGCAATCCAACCCCTACTCTCGGGGCCCTTATGGTGCTACTCCTTCTCCTCAGGGTTCCCGTCCACCGGTTGGGCCTCCTCCTGTTTCTCGGCCTCCTCTTGGTCCCCCGCCCAGGGCCGGTCCTCCTCCAGTTGCTCGCCCTCCTTTGATTGCCACTCCTCCTGGCCCTGATTCGACTGCTCCTTCAGTGGCTCCATCAGTCTCAGGTGACCAAGGCGGTATCCCCGAGAATGCTCGCGAGATGGTTGACATCATCAGCAGGGAGGTTGCCAAGGTTGCCTCTCTAGCGCCCCAAAACTTTGCCGTCCAGGTCAAGGACACCCAAAAGCGTATCAACCTGCTATTTGACCATCTCAGCAAGGGTGAGCTGGTGCAGCCTAACACTATTGAGCAACTTTCGGAGCTCGCCAGACACCTGGCTGCACGAGAGTACCAGGCGGCACTGGATATCCAGGCGAATATCCAGAAGAACAAGCCCGATCAGTGCGGCAAGTGGATGGCGGGTGTGAAGCGGTTGATTAGCATGAGCCGGGTGACAAATGCGGCGTAAATGGTGTATAATGAGATATGTATAAACGGGTGTGTTAAGAATATGGGTTTCTGCTTTTAGTCCGTTTTGTAGTAATCGAATGTCTTTAGTTTCACCAAGGTATCTCTGGTTTTGTAGTACAGAACATCATGGATCGTGACAGAGCAAAGTATGTTAGGGTTTATTAAGGGTTGACATGATATACCCCTGTCGATAAGATAAGTCAACATGTCATCATTTTAGCTGACTTGTCCATTGACACCATCGTCCAACACAACACACAATTCGACCATCATCACACACACGAAGCCAGCACCACCAACAGCAATAACATTCAACACAATGGACAATTCCCCCGAAGCCACGGCCGCCCGTGCTGCCGAGGCGGCGAGAATCAGGAAGGAAAAGAGGGCGAAGAAGATTTTGGCGAGGGGCTCTAGTCGGCTGGAGAAGATTACGGGGGTTTCCGGTCGCCGTAAGTGTTCTTTTTTTTTTGTCGTATATTGGCTAACGTTGCTGTTACAGCTGCTCCTGACCCGACAGATATCGCGTCTGTTCCCTCCGAAACCATCCCCACAGCCAAACCCACAACCGCCACGACCACCACTGATTCCCCCCCTGTTGCCGACCCCGCCGAAGTCGACATCTCCACTCACTTCTACGAACCCACCGCCACCCCCGCCGGCGCCGCCTCAGGCGACCCAACCGAATCCCAACTCCGCAACCTAATGCTCGGCCTCGACCCTGCCGCTACCGGCACCGCAGCCCCCCCCAACCTCGAAGGTCTCCTCAGTGGACCCAGCCCTGGCGACCCCATGGCCATGCTATCGCAACTTCTCAACGGCCAATCTGGGGGCCCCGGTGGGGCCCCGGGTGTCCCGCCGGGGCCACAGCCACCAATGCGGAAATCATCGCCTGTGTTTCTGATCTTGCACACGTTGTTTATCCTGGTATTGTCACTTTACATTACCCTCTTCACCCCGTTCACGGGAACCTTATCTTCCCGCCTCGACCCCACCGCCGACTACCTTACCCTGTCGCTTGACAACCCGCATATCCGGTCTCCGCGGGATCTCCTCTGGGTCTTCACTACGGGTGAGGCTCTGCTGTTGTCGGCTGAGTATCTTTCCGAGGGGAAACAGGGTGGCCAGATTGAGGGGATCATTGGGACAGTGGTGGGGCTTTTGCCGGGGAAGTGGCAGACGGGGGTGCGGGAGGTTGTGAGGTGTGGGAGGTTTGTGGGAGCGGTGAGGAGGGATGTGATGCTTTGTATTTTTATTCTGGGGCTTGCGGCGTGGATCAAAGCTTAGTTGGGGGCTTTTTATGTTATGGAACATGGGAGTTTATAGTAGTGGTAATTGTAATTTTCATGACATTAGTTGATAAATTTGGTGTATGCCTGTGACTGAGTTGATATAACCACACACATTCACATAAATAAAACCATGTAAATTGTGAGAAAAATCAGATATATGCAACTAGATAACAGAAAAGCCAATAGATATAAATTCCCCAAGTGTATAGTACAAACCAAAGATATGAGAGCAAATGAACAAAAAAGAACAGAAACCCTCTTTTTTTAAGCACAAACAGCCGTCACCCTCAAGTTCAGTAGGGCAAGGCAAACGCCCAAGTTAGACAAGAGAAGGAAAAAGACAAAGAAAAGGAAACCCGGTAATGCAGAGAATACAATGCCATATACAGTCATGTCAAAGTCATCGCAAGCTCATTCCTACTGCCTCTGTTTAAGCAGTCTCCTCAGTCCGGGCCTTCTTGGCCTCAACGTCAGTGGTATCGTCCGATGACCGCTTGCCGGGGCCGTGGATTACAGTCTGGCGCTCCTCCTCAGTCATATTGTCGAGAACATGGTCAAGAGAGGACATGGTCTTGCCCTCCTTGAGGCCCTTGTAGTAGGCGTGGATGATGGAGTCGACATCGTCAAGACCGATGGAGCGGATGTCGGCCATCTTCTTGATCATGGCGGTGCACTCCTTGAGGTGGGTGTCAGTCATCTCGATGTTGAGCTGAGCAGCACGATCCTTGATGGAATTCCATCCCGTAAGACGGGAGGCGACGTGGATGTAACGGGTGAGGCCAAAATCGGCGGGTGAGAGAATCTCGTAGGTGGAAGGGTTGTTGAGGATAGCCTTGGCGTGGATACCGGCCTTGTGGGTGAAGGCGCAGAAACCGGTGATGGGGTTGTTAAAGGGGATGTTGACAGAGACAGCATCGGCGACGAGCTCCTCGACTTCCTTGAGCCTCTTAAGGTTGTACTTGGACTTGGTGTACTCGGGCGCAGCGACGACCATGCGGGCGAAGAAGGAACCCAGAGGAGTAATACCGTTGCGCTCACCAATACCCAGGACGGAGGTATCGACGTGGGTAGCACCACCCTGCAGAGCAGTGTAAGCGTTGGCAACAGCGCAGCCAGTGTCGTCGTGGAAATGAGTCTCAATGTCGCAAGAAACGACACCACGGAGAGTGCGAACGAGATCGTAGACCTCACGGGGACCGGCGCAGCCAACAGTGTCAGCGATACCGACACGGTTGACACCGATCTGATCAACAGTGGAGTAGATGCCGAGAAGGTCGGCAAGGTTGGAGCGGAAGGAGTCTTCAGAAGAGAAGCGGATCTCAATACCCTTGGACTTGACAAAGTTGATAACTTCGATGGCGGTGTTCTTAATGTAGGTCATGTCCTTGCCGTGGGAGTGCTCCATCAGGTAGGAAGAGGTACCGATGACGACATCGACACCGTCAACGCCAGTCTCGACAGCGATCTTGGCATCGTCCATGTGGCACTGGTTCATGGTCAGTAACTGTTTCAGAGGTCGTTTATCTCACAAATCAAAAACACTTACACGAATGTGAGTTAAGATTTTGGTCTTGAGGCCGAGCTTGCAGATGGCCTCGCAGTCAGCGCGAGACTGAGGAGACGCAGCAGGGCTGGTCAGCTCAATGTAGTCAACACCAACCTCATCGAGAGCCTTGGCTGTATCGTAGAATGCGGTTAGCTCATGTTTACATAAGTTAGGGTTACCAGCATGTCTTGCATCTGCGGCCAACTGCGACTTAGCATCAAAAGTTGTAAGTCATGACCTTGAATTGCGTTCGCCTGCATGACAATTTTCTTGTAACAACGGTAGCTCCCAACTGCAGCACCACCACCAAGTCAAGGTGGTACTTCAGAATTGGTTATGTTGTTAGAACGATTGCTTATGCAATTGCAACTCAACGCAGTGATTGGCCAGAAAGATGCAGACGACCAGACAGGATAGGGCATGCTCAGTAGCCATATTCAGGGCAGGGTGAAATGTACCAATCTCAATCTTCTTGGCTGCAGGTGAGAAATTTTGTATTAGCCAGGGTTTTCATGTTCCAGTTCTGGAAGCGCATTGGGCTGTCCGGGCGCTTGATGCAGGTGAAGAAAAAATTTACCAGTGTCAAAGTAGGCGTTGGCAAACTGCTCGCCTTCACGAAGAGTAGACTCGATCTAAAAGAAAACCAAGGTTAGACGATATTGCGGAAAATAGAATTGCCACAAAGAGTATCAGGCACTTGATCGTTTGTTGTCATGATTTCTTTTGTGATAATCAATGATGTCGCCGTCGGTCGTGGTTGTAGCTCGTCTTGCGTCTGTCATATGCCGGCCATTGTAATGTCTTTGCGTCTCCTTCTGTTTTCGGAGCAAGTGAAAACCAGACGTCGGTCGAAGTTGAATGTAAACGGCGGTTTGTTGGTTGAAAACAAAGATATTGTGCGAGGTGTTGCAGGATGTTTTCTCGACGACGGACGACATAACAATCAAGCGTCTGTTTTCTCTTGTGTAAACAATAGCAGGTTTGTTGACTTATACATACAATCTTGTAACGGTGGACGTTGGACTAGAGGGACTTTTGTTAGCACCATCACATGTACCCCGGGTTTATGAATCTCAGAACGTCATATCAATGACATCTTGTGATAACTTACCAAGTAGTCGGGTATAGCCTCATAGGGAGAACGAGAAGGCTTGGGGTGAGGGTTCTCGCGAGAAGCGACGGCAGTGAAGCCGGGGTGACCTTCAGTAGGGGCAGACATTGTTAATATCTTTTGTAAGGGAATATCCAATCAGGTTGGTGTTGGCGATTCAAGACAGCAGTATGGGTATATAAAACAAAAAACAAAACAAGTACTCGTGACGATGATGATGTTGAGACCAAACAAGAACAAAACAGAAAGCTTTCAACGACTTAGACCAAGATCAGGAAAGTAAAAACGAGAGAAATATTCTG
The DNA here is from genome assembly GCA_030294605.1 of Ambrosiella beaveri. NCBI lineage: Eukaryota > Fungi > Ascomycota > Sordariomycetes > Microascales > Ceratocystidaceae > Ambrosiella > Ambrosiella beaveri. Next base: position 93,252 of record JARQWA010000031.1, read on the forward strand.
GATCCCAGGAACCCAAGAAACTTTTATGTGGGAAGACCGTCGCAAGAAATCCTCTACGCAGCCGACTCTGACTGAACTGGAGGCTTGCGATGACCAAGCGAAGCTAAGCCTAACTCTGATAATGTTTTTTATGGGGAGGCTGTGACAAGGGAGTGGTGGAAACAAAAAAATACTTCTTTTTTCTTTTACTGGTTCCTGGGCCCAAATAAGACAGCAACGTAAGCTAGCCGGAAGAGGACCGGAGCCAGCTAAGCAACCAGGGCCTGAAGAGTATCGTTTAGAGTCACCGTACAACGGGTTAACTCTTTAGAAATCATAAGATCGTGAAAAAAAAGGAGCAAAAGGCTAGATTTAGGTAATTGGCACGCATATGGCCTCTAGACTTGATAGTCATCGTGGTCAAGTTGTAGTCGGAGCGAAGAGCCACGACCTGGAATGTTTGCCGATCTGTTTGTGCACAGCTGGTCATTGGTTAAGGTGATGCTTTTCATGGGCATTGATTGGTCAAATATCATCACACGAGGTTGTTCTCAAAAGATGTCGAGTTTACTCCAGGTGGACCGAGCGTGAAGGTGGTAAAGCCACTGCTGTCAAGAATACGAACAACATATCAAAATGAATACTTACGCTGACTCTCCTTGCCGGGAGCGACCGTAACGGGAGTGTTATCTTCATCGGCACTGCACATTATGGGCGATTTAATCAAGAGCAAACAAGCTTAAGAGAATGAAGATGCAAAAAGAAACTGTCGTGATTGGACAGAAGTGGTAACGAATTGGATGCTATAATAAGAGGATGTATGTAAGCAGAAAGAAGACAAAATGTTCCTTAGAAGCAACTGGAGGCTCAGTGGTTAGGGGATGGAGTGAGAGGGTGGGAAAGAAAAAAGGTGAAATCCAAGGGAAAAGAGAACACTATAATGATGATGGCGGCGGCGGCAATTTGTGGGCTCACGAGCTTAAGGAATTGACGGTGACAATCTTGGGATGCGTCAGAAACCCGCTGTCGCCTGGGAGCATACTGGCTACAGCTTGACCGGGTTTGCCATTAGGCCTCGAATCCTGTGAAAAAAAAAAAAGCTATTGCTAGGACCAACTTCAACTTCCGACCAACCGAGAGCAAGATGGGGGTATCCCTCTTTTTGGATCATGACAACGGTGGGAGAAGGCAAGGTCAAGTGGGCGAGTGGCGGTTGCGGGCGTTGAGGATGAGGCCGGCAAGAAGGCCAGGAATTGGTCTTCAGAGATGTGGATATGGGGTAGTGAGGATTATATATCGAGATGAGATTGGCGAAGCGTGGAAACGTGTGGTATGGGATTCACGTACAGATGGATATTCAATGGCTTGAGGCTTAGTATGTGATGTTGTGATGACGTTGAAAAGTTGCAAGATTTGTGTAAGATTAGGATATGCGAAAAGTTTTTTTTTTCTTGGATTGGAATGAAAAGTCTGAGTCGATCTTTGAGAAATGATAGCAACTACTTATATTGATGGGTTACCGGCAAGGTTGACCAGGATATAGAGTTACTTCCTATTCCTGTGCACCGACACTCACGTGTACTGTCTCAACCTCACCTCGAGTCTTCGACTACGGATTATTGTTATATGCACAATCCGGGTCCGTGGTTATCAATAGACGTTTGTTTGTGTGAACAAAACTGGAATGAGTCCGTTTATTATGTGAAAGAGGGAATGAATCAGTGACCATGATATCGTCACATTAGATAATCACTTATCCGGTTTCCAAAAGATAGCATGTAAATATCTACACACATGAGTATTATAGATATATCACGACCATCAAGCAGCATGAGGATCACCTGTAGGAACAACAAAACATTATCCCATCTTGTCCTCCCGCGTATACGGGTCCCCATCTCCTGAACAATACTACCCTCCTGCCAACAACTATGAGTCCTAGCCCCATCCCACCAATTGGGTCACCATCGAGTCAACCATCTTGCGACTCATCATCCACCTCTTTTTTCTTTCCGGCAACCCACCCACACCAGCTTCCAGATCCCATCCTCCTGCACAACCCCAGATCACTATACCACCCCCATGTCCTCTCATCCCTTTCCCCTCCATAGCGCAGGACCGACACCCATAAGCTCCAAGGCTTCTAGACAGGTGATAGAATAATAGCCGATATTATATACATATTTACTTAGGTTCCATGAAAATAGGCACAGGAACAGATAGTAAATCAATTCTCCCCCGTGAAGACACCGAAGTGGGACCCGCAGATTGACTATGGAGATTTGGGGTCACGCAAGTCAAGAACTGGCGGTCGAGCATAAGGATGTTGCCAATAGTTTCTTGGTGTGTGAGTTATACAAATTGTCAGTCATACGTTCTTAGGTACAGTCATCTTTCTATGTTATGGTGATGTACACGATACCGTTGTTGGAAGAGTCATAACAATTGTGCGCATGTAATGGATCTGCAGGGTAAATTTTTTATGGCTGTGTCATTTTGCTGATGGTGTGTAGCAATATGCATGATCACAAACGGGTATGGCTGAACTCTTTTTTTGTCAAAAAACCGCATGTAGCAATGTGATCTCTGAAAAGAGAAAAACTTGAAATTTTTGGTCTAAAACATTGTAGGCAACTCCGGGTTGTCTTGGGCTTCCTGCGAGTAGGAGAGAGAGTCCGCTATTGGTTGGAGAGTGAAGGAATGCGCCTTCAACCATGACGGAGATGAGCTTTTTTTGTTTCTTTGATTTTATTTATTGAAGAATAATATAAATACAATATACCAATGTAATGTTAAAGCAAAAGTTTGGATGTGTATTGTGGCTTGCTTGATTGCCACTGATATCCGCTTGATACTCATCATGATATCATACGAAGATCTTGAACAAATTCAAGCTAAAAGCTCTTGCCAACTGTTCGATCAAGCTCAACAGTTGACAGCCAGCATGCCACCCTACGAATGGAATTCACTCATCATTGGGAGCCTCCTTGAATTCCACCTCCTTGAATTCCACCTCCTTGAATTCCACCTCCTTGTGAATGACGATATGTGTAGATTAGTTGGGTCAACATATATATTTACAAGATGATGTCGTCCAATCTCGTAAAGTATCATCTCTCTCTTGGGTCTTACTACAGCACAGGCTTTGGTTATTGTATGACGACAAAATTGTGGTTGTTTCCCTTCATGTCTTGTGCCTTCCATCACAGCAACTGGCGATAAAAAATTAGGTGTGGTAACTACCTACACATACCGTTGACATCTTGCAGATAGCATCGTGGATCTCTGTTTGTATCTAGCCTTATCACTACATCTTCTCATTAACACGCATATTCATCATTCGCACATTTCCATAATCACAACTTTCCTTTGCTACCACACAATGGACGCGGACAGTTTTAAACCCCGTGAGTCCGACAGGGAAGACCTGCAATCTCTCAGCTATGACGACGACCCAGACCCATTTCCCCAAGTCCGCGCCCTCAGCTTTAGGAATTCCTTATCCGCCTACTCCTTTTCCGTCTCTCTCGCCCGCCGCATCTGCACCTTCCTCCCGATCTCTGCTACCTTTTGCATCGCTCCACTCCGCCGCCTTGTTTTATGGCTGTTATCGCTTCCGCATTTCCTCATTGTCTTTACCCTCTTGTTACTCCCGCACAACCACTTCTTCACCATGCCTTTTGGAATCAACTTGTTCGGCGGCGTCTCCTTCGATCCGGCCCGCGACATCCCCGATCTTTCGGGCAAGATCATTCTCGTCACAGGTGGAAACATCGGCCTGGGTAAACAATCCATCCTCATGCTCGCGCAAAAGAACCCCTCTGCCATCTACCTAGCCGCCCGTTCCGAAGAAAAAGCCCGTGCTGCCATCCTCGAATTGTCAAGCCAAGTCCCCGACGCCTCCATCATCCATTTCCTTCCCCTCGATCTTGCTTCTTTCGCCTCAGTCCGCACAGCCGTCAAAACCTTCCTCGCCGCTGAATCCCGCCTCGATATCCTCCTGCTTAACGCCGGCATCATGGCCTCGCCACCCGGCCTGACCGCAGATGGCTACGAGCTGCAGTTTGGCACCAACCACATGGGCCATGCTCTGCTCACCAAGCTTCTCCTCCCTGCCCTCACCCGGACCACGGCTAGCCCCGATACCGATGTCCGCGTCGTGACGCTCTCCTCGGCCGGCCATGCCCTCGCTATCTCGGGCCTCGACTTCTCCTCGTTCAAAACCACGGCTGAAGCCATGGGCGCATACCCCCGCTACGGCCAAAGCAAACTCGCCAACATCCTCTTTTCCCGGCAGCTGGCAGCCGAGTACTCCGCGATTAAATCTGTCTCGGTGCACCCGGGGATTGTCCGGACGAACCTGATGACCGGGACAACAGGGACGCCATGGTGGATGCAGAAGGTGAGTGGGGTGGTGAATAACTTTTTCACGCCGGTAGAGAAGGGAGTTTACAATCAGTTATGGGCGGCAACGGCGAAGGCGGGTGATGTGGTAAACGGTGAGTATTATACGCCAGTGGGTGTTTTGGGTGGAGGGACGGCATACGCGGGGGATCTCGAGATTGCTAAGAAGCTATGGGACTGGACGGAGAAGGAACTTGAGAGATGGTTGGCTGAGAACAAGGAATAGTAGTGTAGCTTTTGTTTGATTATGATGTCTTCTTTTCTTTTCTTTGACTACGATTATTATGGTTACAGTTACGAGGTGTGAGAGTTGGCGACCATGTTTGATTAGGATTAAATATATGTAGTCGGATTTCAATAAATAAATAAAAATATGTATCTTTCGAGACTCACTTCAGCGACATTCTCCATAAACATATGGAGATGACCCACATCAAATCACATTAAATAATTGTCTTCACATTTTGTTCTTCGACATGTTCACTCTTCATTATAGTCAATAGTAGGATTAAAACATCCATGTTCTTTTGCTAACTAACTGTTTTTCCATCTTTGGTAAGCGGCCGGCTAGCTTCAGGGAATAGCCTATCAGCACTGGCCGAATTAGATTATGTATTTATAAAGGACAGTAGGCCGAGATCGGCGCATATACATGATGCATGGCAAGGATCTTGGTGAAATTCAGAGAGTCTAGGATTATGGGCCTTAGGGTATACTCACATGAGGGGTTGCTTTTAGTTTACATAGGGTTTTATGTGATGCGTAGAAGACATGTGACTTGTACTATACTCCATCCCTCCAACCCTAAATTAGTGACTCAATAACGTGATGGTCATGCGAGTCTGGAATATGAAGAAGTCTGGTAACGAAGGGGTGTGACAGATCTTATCAGGCGGTATATAGGTTGTAGGTTGTGATTTGGCGGGCTTTGCTACGGACGTGGTGGGAATTTACTGGGCCACGATAGGTATGGCATGCAGGAGGGTTAGGGAGGGTTTAGTAAGGGCATAAGAAGGGGTGAGCGGCATGGAAGTGGAAGGGGGAAGGACAAGGTCGTGGTGGATTAGACCATTTAATGACTGATAACTTTTATGTTTGGAAATTTCATTTTTATGTTTTCATTTTTTGAGATTTCGGTGCGGGTTTCGACATAGTTTGTTTGTACTAACACTACGGCCCCACCACGGCCCCACCCGGATCCCCACACCGATCCTATTACGTCCCACCATTCTCCCAATTCAATACCACATACAATAACACACCCAGTCCACAGACCCCAAATCCCAGCATATTTCTTCCATCAAACGACAAATACCGACTTTCATTTCACTGAGTTGGTTACACGGCGCTGTGCGGCGGGACGATACGCCTGCGCGGTCTAGCGAAGTGAGGCGAGCGGGCAGGACAAGAACAAGGAAGGAACGGAGTATGCTGTGGTTAGTGATCTGCGAAGGGAAACTACGTGCAGATAACTATAAAGGAAAGAAGGACAAAACAGAGGTTGTGGCGAGTTTGCGAGGAAGGAAGGAAGGAGGAAGTACATATAAAGAGGTGAGAAGTGGTGAGATTGTTGATGCAAAGTTGTGTAGTTGTTTCTTTTGGTGATATTATTAGATTTCTACTCCCTTTTGATATCATTTGTTTCTGCCTTTCACCTTCCCTCCAAAATGCCCACCCTCGAATCTCTCCCCCCCGAAATCCTCCTCACCCTCCTCCACCACATCCCCCCGCCGTCCCTTCCCCCCCTAATCCTCTCCTCCCCGCATCTTCACACCCTCTACCTCACCCACCGGCGCCCCCTCATTCAATCTCATCTCCTAGCTACATTCGGCTGGCTCCTTCCCGACATGCACGCCGTCTACCAACTCCAAATGCTCAAGCCGGCCCCCTCCTCTCGGAGCTCCTCGGGCCATGCGCTACGGCTTGCAGCTATTCGGGGAATCTTGGATGAGTGGCGGGAGCAGAAGGAGAAGGGGTGGCGGGGCGGCAGACTGGAGGTGTCGGAGAGTCTGTATATGTTGGCATTTTACCGACGGTTCGTCGCGCCGCTGCGGAGTCGGTTTGTGGGGTGGTTGACGGGCCGGATGCCGAGGGCGATCAAGGGGGTCATGTCAGAGCATCAGCTGACGGAAATGGAGAATATCCGAGTGACAAGAGCATTATACCGGTTCCATCTACTGTCTCTTTTATCGGCTCCAGACCCGCGGAACCCGACAAATTTGCAGGCCCCGACATTCTTTCTGGACCTGCTGGAGCCGTGGGAAAAGGCCGAGGTTCTATCTGTTTACATGTTCATCTCGGTCACTTACAGAGACATCCTTTCATCCATCCGGATGACACCGCCCCCCGTCCATCCACAAACGCTCGGCTTCCCCCGACCATCCCCCGACCGTGCAACCCGCGATGCTGTCATCTTCCGCGGCCTCATCCTCCTCCGCACCATCCTCCTCGACATCCCCAACTCCACCCGTCTTTCCGCTCTCCTCTCCACAAACCTCCGCCCCCCAAATCCCCCCACCGTCACCGCTATCGCCGAATCCCTCTTCCTTCCCCATCCCTCTGTCCCCCGCCCCGCCATCGTCACCCACCGCGCAGCCCTCTCCGCCCTCCGTTCCCCGCTCCCTTTTACTGGCGACATTGAGACAGGCCCCCCGTACGCCTGGACGGTCCTCTGGCGCGAAACATACAGCGATATATCCCCGTGGCACATGCCGTACGTCCTAAAGATATGGGGCTGGGTCTTTTGGGATGGCGAGACGGTGGAGAGAACGGGATTGATGAAGGTCATGGAGGGAGAATGGAGAGGGAGATGGGGAGAGGTAGACCCGAGGGATGCTGAGGAGATGGAGGGAGTGGCGGAGTGGGGGGCGTAATGCCGTGGCCGCCGAGTGAGACTTAGTTATAGAAGAGTGGCGTTGAGGTAGACATTTGTGTTACCAGCCACATTTGGCAATTGCCTGTTTTGTATTATTGGTATGGGTCTTCATTCTGTTTTGGTTATTGCCTGTTTTCATTGTTTTAATCAGCCAGTCACATGATGTGTTTTGATATCACCACAGTTAATTTTCCAGCAACTGATTATATGCTTGCTCTTATAATTTAGATGAGGTCATTTCCTGACCTATTATTATTAATGTATATATATGCTACCTATATACGTACACTATCATACAAACCTTGACACTGTAGTCCATCTACGTCTCCATAACCTTGGCTAACACCCTGCCCATCAACCCCCGAACCATCCTCTTATCCTCAGCCACCCCCGCAAAAACCACGGCCGCACTCGCTGCAAAGACAATCGCCTCCGCCCATCTCTGTCCACCGACAACGCCTCCTTTCACCAATGTCCCCAAAGCCTTGGGGGTCACGAACAATGAAAGATCCTGCCGCTTGGCTGCTGATTCCAGAAGGATACTCCAGCCGCTCAGGGCACATCCGGCGCCAACGCAGAGGCCGCCGTCGATTCTGGTGCAGGTTTTGTCGTCGCGGCCGAGGATACGGGGGCCGATGCGCGTCCGCATGAGGCAGACGCCGTAGTAGAAGAGCGCTGTAAAGGTCGCGATGATCGCGCTGGATCTACTTGATGATCTCAGCGCTCTGTAGATGGCATTCTTGATATTAGCCCACGACTTCTTGGCACGGATAATCCTGAAGAGCAAGAAAACGGGCCCACACTGCGCCATCATCCATCCCCAGGTTCGTATCCAGCGCCACACGGCATGGCCTTCACAGCCGAACCAACCGCCTTTGCCCATATGTACCATCTCACACGGGAACGGCGCGGTCAACGCGGGATTCCCCCACTCCATTGGCCACTTATAATCCTTGCACATTTCCTGCAACAATGGTGCCTGTCCCGTTTCCTGCCCGTAAATCAACCAACCAAATCGGCACCGACGGAGCGCCTCGATCAGCCGGTGGTCCACGGAGGCTGCCGAGGTGATCCATGTGGTGTAGGATTTCGGCAGGCGGGTTGGGTGGTAGAACCAGGACCACATAATGAGGGCGGAGGATACCGAGAAGACAATGGGATCAGCAGAGGCGCCGAGGAACTTTTCGAAGCGGGTGAAACGGGCGGATGCTTCACGGCGAGCCCGCCAGCGGGTCCAGAGGGTGGCAATGAGGAAATCGAGGGCGCGGGTAGCGGCTAGGAGGGAAAAGTCAAGGGTTTGCGAAGGGAGAGGGGTCAGGGAGGGGTCAGAAGGAGGAGTGGCGGGCAGGGGGTGAAGGAGGGAAATTCCGGTATAGGCGGAGATGAAGGTTGCCAGGAGGCTGGAGAGGCGGAGAGCGGAGACCTTGGATAGCTTCCTGGCTAGGCGGTGGATAGCTTTTAGGAGGGGGCCCTAGAGAGTGGGTTAGCCTGGTAGCTGCTTGTGGCTATATGCGTGTATGGATGGGCAAGATTCATAGACTGACCTGGAGGATAGTACTTCCGCCGGCAACTACGGCGCAGAAAACGGGGAACTCACGGGGCCCAAAGCTGTTGACAAGTGCCACTTTTGCGTCTTCAATTAGCTTGCTTACTTCCTCCCTCCGCTCTCTTCTTTCCCGCATCTCCTTGGCAACCCGGGCCTTTTCCTTCATGACGCCCCGCAGTCCTGTTTCCCATTCCCCGGCCTCCACGACGTCTCCATCGACTCCGTCATCGTTGCCACCGGCCAAGCCGACGGCAGCGGCGGCCTCTCGTTTTAGCGAAGCAAGCAATAGCGACTTCTTGATCGTTGACGATGGAATGGGGATGTTTGTCTTGTGGGTTAGGAGCAGGTATTTGGCGAGGAGGGTTAGGAGGGGAGGTAGAGTGGTTGTTAGGTAGCCAAGGAGGAAGGCGCGGATGAGAGGGCGGAGGGGCGAGGGAAGGGCATGGAGAGTAAGGAAGCGGGAGATGAGGGATTTTGAGGGGTTTGGGGGCGACGGTTTGAGGAGAGTGGAGGTGGAGTGCATGGTGGGGAGGGTGGATGGGAGGAGGGAAGAAGGGTAGTCTTGGTGCAAATGAGGTAGACGGAGCCGAGTCTAATATACCTCGGGGGCCAGGTTTGTGGCAAAGTGAACACAAAGAAGAAAGTAACAAAAGGGAAATAACAGTCTCATACAATGATATCAGATAACGGTCAGGATTTCTTCTTATGAATCCGGTCTCTTGTGCCCTTCTTTGCCAACGCGATATCAACGTCTATCTTCCAACATCACGTGAACTCCCAGGTCGGGCAATGGCGCGTGCAATTGCCGCGATGGGACAATTGTAGATCCAAACCAGGAAATTGTGACAAGCAAGAGTAAAAGAGAAGGCTGACACAATAATTTCTGTTATCAGATCTTGGATGAAAGCTGCTTTTGTTTGGCGAGAGAGAAATGATGACATGTGGGCCGGCAGAACGAATGATGAATTGTAATAGGGCGGTCGCGTTTTTGTGCCGAGGTTTGATTGATGGAGGTAGGTGCTGTGCCTCTTTGGTGTATAGCCACGGGTGTTTATACAGTTGAGCGTTGTGCCAATTAGTGATTTGAAAAGGATATCCACATATATTTTTTATTGGACAGTAGTTTTTATTTGTTTAGTAGTAAATATAAAAGCATGCATCTTCTCCATTTTAGCATTCATGTTGCTGTAAATGGTGATCATATGTAATCACTTGCACCCATCTTCATATGCCAATTGGAGAAAGTTGGTTCTGGGAATAGTGGAAACATCAAAACATCCATCCCGGACGCTTACCGAATGGCACTGTCCAAGTACCCAAAAATATTAAAAGAATATTATATTTAGATGAGGTACTCCTGAGAAGACGATTGAATTACAATTCAATTACATATTTACTGATAAGTAGTACCACTGGAACAGTAGATCCTAACTATCAAGCGTCACATGATACAACACTTTTTTTGACATCTTAGCTGGGTGTAAGCTGAGTGTGACAGTTTAGTGGCTGCTGCCTAAATCCATATAAACAGATTGTAGCGTCCCAATAATTCTCAATAATTCTACCATAATTCTATACAGTGATATCTACGTCTAGTTCAGTATCTTTCCATCAACTCGCATCAAATCATTGTCACCTTCAAAACAATGTCGCGGACTAATGAAGAATCGGCTAAACCAGAAGAAATCCAATGTGACCTTAATATCATATAGTATGATCTAAATCTATTCGACGTCTTCTACATGCCACATCCTATCTCGTCTGCACTAACAACTGAGATATGGCAATCCTTGTCTTCTGGGGAGAAGCCAAACGATATCGGCCACATCCATCGCGACATGTTTTTCAACACTGGCTAAAAGTGCAAATATCAGAGGCTACCGATTCAATATCATGAAAGCTCTTCTTCATACATTACTAGTAGTGATTCCCAGATGTCTAAACTAAGTTTCTATGACACCAACTCCGAGGGTCTAGACGTATCTGGCCGACACTGAAACAGGAGTTTAGCTCAACAGGATTCATCATGCCAACACTCAAAAATCCCCGAGAATATGATTCACGTCAGAATCGTCTACAGGGATGTCGGGGTGCCCATCTCCTCCGCGGTTGCTGAAGCCCAAGCTCATACTCCGGGCCTTGGCTCAGTGCATCAGGGGACATCATGATTTTTACAAACAGAATATTCTGCATCGAGATATCTCTTGTGGCAATATCTTGGTGAGTAATGACCTGAGTGATGGCGAAAGAATTGATCTCTTGATTGGTATTGATCATTCTGCCGATTTGTTACTAGACAATTCTGCCTCTCACCACCGTCTCATCCGTGCTGGTACTTGGCCATTTATGTCAATAAACATCTTGAATTCTACTGAAGACAACCCTCACCAACACAGTTTTATAGATGATTTGGAATCTTTCTTTTGGATCTTGGTGTGGGTTTGTTTGAAGATACCTACAAGACTTGAATGGCTATATATTAGCTATCCCAGGACTCTTTATTTCATAAAAAGGGGATTGGCTGAACATGATAAACTTGAGGACTCATGTGATAGACTTTAATCCTACCTATAGTCTTTTTGCCATGTCTGTATGCTCTCCAACCAGCTGTATTTCCTGGTGAATGGGCATGGAGGATGGAAGATTTGGGTCTATACCAGAAAATGCAGGACATCTTGAATCGCCATGCTGATGAACTTGCAAATAGATAAAATTCGTAGACTTCGGAGCTTTAGATAGTGGTTGGGTCTAGATACCTGACCTCTACTTTGATACGGATTTTCATTGTCCAGGATACAAAAAATTGATTGGTCCTTTGCGTGGTTATGATTATTCTTTAGGGATGCGTTAATTGATTCCATTTTGAGAGGGGCAGTTGAGATCACATGTTAATCTGCAAGACAGGTGTAAGTTGTTTCTGTTTTTTTTTCTACTTGAACTTGCGGGAGGCATCAATACGGCTATGGCAAGTACAATCATAATATATGAAATAAATACACACTAAGGGGCACCTACTGGGAGAACATGATGTCTGAGAATCATTCAAGACTGTGATAATCAAACAATGTGATTGGCAGCTAAATATATAAACCATAATAATCCAAGATGCAAAATTATGTACCAACTGGCGGCCAGCATCAATCAGTAATACAGTGGGTGATGTATTCCTAAGCCCACCACCTCGGTCTGCTGTTCTTTTCCATCCATGTCCTGAAAACAGAAAGGAAGCTGCCTCGCTGCACAAAAAAAAAAACCACAGCCCGCACGCAGCTGACCGAGTGGAAACAAGGAAAGAGCTTTCGTAATATGTCCTGCGAATTTTGCTTTCCTTTTTTTTATCCCACAATATATTTTAACAAAAGTCATATCCATGAACTGTTGAATATACAATCATCTTCGTTTGCAAGCTTTCCATCAGGATTCTTCTTTTACATCTCTGTTGATTGATAATTTGAGTTTTAAATTTTAGAGGCTACAAAATTTGGGGGTAACGTGCCTGGCCTGAGACAAGTGGCGGCTTAATCAATATACAAACAACTATCCTGACAGCCCTCACCTGACGTCACCTTGATAACAACGACGACGAACATTACAATCTACTAGACACTAACACGCCCTCTCGCCAGCCAATATACCCACTTTTATATATGTTCATCCCCATCGGCGCTTAGTCCCACCGGCCACCGCGTAATTGCTTGCTGTCTGATCTAGTCCGGATCCATCCCGTCTGTACCGCTGTCAACCATATTATCCTGTCTGCCATCAACACACATAGATGCAAGCAATTTCCCGCACAAAGTAATTCTGCATGCTTAATACCAGTGTAAACTGTTCTCTTGGCAGAGCCAGAGACCGGTTCGGCTCGTGATCAAGAGGGGACACATAGTCGAAAACATCTTGAGAAGGTTTCGTACGAGTGTCGGTGAGGTAAGGGGGAGAACGGGCTTGAAGTCGACAAGATCTAGTTCTTCACTATAGGACGAAAGAAAATCAGGCCAACAACAAAATTAATGGTTCATGAGCTACGACTGACGAAGCGGTGGGAAGCCAAAACAAATCGAATTGAGCAATCGGTCAGATTATCTCAAGTCATTAGGAAAAATAAGAGGCTTGCACCAGGTAGTACGACTCGGCATCACTTTCTCTGCACACATAAGTCCTCGACCAGGCAAACACAATCAGCTCCCTGACAAACAAAACTATTAACTCATCTAATCCATCACACACGACCGCCATCAACCCCCTCCAGATGTCACGACCTGATTCGGCAGTCCCAAATAATGTGGCGGCTGCCCAGTTGTTGGAATTTTCCATGAATCAACGACAGTCGCATGATCCACAACAGCGACAACAACATAATGAATGGGATGAGCATAGCCTTCAGCAGCAGAGACCAGAGTACAGCAGCCTAAGGACACAGAATTGGGGAGAGACAGATGTGCCAGGCCCTCCGCCGACGGGACACCAACAGGCGCACCAACATAAACAGATAGGATATCCAGGAGATAATGGACAGACTGGAATGCACAGTATGCAATTGCCATTTGGATGTAAGTTTGATGCATAATTTCACCTCATTTTGACTTGGAAACGAGGAAACTCACTAAGAATAGATGCCTTTGATATCCCCGATGAGGAATTATTGAATCAGCCACCGCCGCCACCACCACCAGGAAATGGTGCTTTGCTTTCAGACACAGAGACACGCATGCTTTCTATTTTCTTCGACTCGGTGCAGACCGGCGACTTGACTGGAAACACCTGGGGCGAAGGTCTGGCCATAAATCCCAATGACTGGTCTCTTGATAGCCAACTGCTTGATATCTCGCAATACAACCTTCTTAGCCCGACAGTGATGAACGAAAGCAGCATACTGAATGGGGGATCACACATGGACGACGGAACCAACGGACACGGAGCGAACAGCAATGGGCATGGGGTCACAGTGGACGCAATACAAAGCATGTCAACGGCCAATCATTTGCAGAACTCGCTCTCACAAGCACATGACTTGGCAAGTGCGATTGCCCCGGAAAGTTCTCTCGAAGATGCCCATGAGATCTACGAAGCGGCGGCGACTTTGTATCAAAACTCGCAGAATACGGCATCGATTCCTATTTCGATGGGCCCTCAACAGCAACAGCAACAGCAACAGCAACAGCAGCGTATTCCGCTTATGTATCCACCTTCCAACCACCATGACCACGACCATCAAAAACAACAGCAACAACATCATCACTCCGGTCTCTCCGGTTCATCATTCCTTGACCGAGCTGACCGCCCAGTTTGCCACAGCCTCCCTGTCTCCCTCGAATGGGGATCTGACTCCGGCTTTGCCAACGGCAATTACGTCGCCCCTGTCAATGATTCGTCCCGGTTCCTTCAACAACGACAACAGGTCGTTGTCGGCAGCTGGTTCAGCATCAACACAACTAGTGGCGCCACCACCAGAGTCCCGTCGCCTACTGCGACAATGGCAACGATGCAAACAGCTGCAGTAACACCAACATCACCCAAGAGAATGAGGACAGGGAACGGGGAAGTAGAGACAAGAGCAACGTCCCCTTTGCCAGCTACAAAGAGACGTAAATCAACACATACTCGTGATCATCCCCCTCCCACCTCACCGTCTTCTCAGCAGCTTACCACCGCCACTACCACTACATCGGATGAACTCCAACCCCAACTCCAATCTCAACCTCCTTCCACAACAACTACAACAACTACAACAACCACAAAACCCCGTCGCCGACACCCCACTAAAGAACCCCGCCGCAATCTCACCGACGCCCAAAAACGCGAAAACCACATCGTCTCCGAACAACGCCGGCGTACCCAGATCAAAGTCGGCTTCTCCGAGCTCGCTGAGATTGTCCCTGGGCTCAAGGGCGGCGGCTTTTCCAAGAGTGCCATTTTGTCCATGACGTGTGAGTTTTTGAAGGCGTTGGAAGAGGGGAATCGGAGGTTGGAGGGGCAGTTAAAGGGGTTGGTTTGTGCTGATGGTGGAGAAGACGAGAAAACAGGGTGAAGAATGCTTTACATGTACGGTACGGTTATTTAGCACATCAACCACACAGTGCGCAGATAGGTATAGGTTGGTGGTTCATTACCTGCCACCAGAAGAGGAAGAACAAAAACAAAACAAAGCAAAAGAGACAATGACAATAACGACGAGATGGGCAGCCTTTTAATGATAATTCATGGATCTTTTTTTTTCTTTTCACTTATAATATCAACACAACACCACAACTATCTAATGATATGCATACCCGCTTTTCCTAAATATTATTGTGGCACATTCTCCCCCAATTAGCCCTTCTCCAATAATTTGCCACTGCCCTCGGGCCGTGTCGGTTACGGTTCATGTGTATCCCTTCCTCCGATAACCAAGGGCTGTTTGTTCCGTACTGCCCTCGCCCGATATGTAAACGGATTGTTCCCTATAACCTTTCAGAACAAAGTATTCCATGTTGACATGATCCGACAAATGCACGTCGTATTGATTGCATCGAAGCGAATGCAAGGAAAATGCAAAGACATGTAAGTGAAATCTGACATCTAATTCACTCAAAAAGCAATGTATACATGCAAGCCTTCAACGTAGACAACCAGAAAATAGGAAGTTTTTTTTGAACTTTATTATTTCATTATTCATATTTCATTTCAATAATTCCTTATGAGCTGCAACAAAGTCAGACACCCGAACATAGACCTAAACCCGGATCCACACAAGACCCATGCCGGCTATGCCCAGACTAATCGAGACCTGATTCAAGTCCTAAGATTTAAGCCTTGGAGGCATCGACCTTGGCAACATAAGCCAGAAGGTCGAGGACACGGCGGGAGTAACCCCACTCATTATCGTACCAGGAGACCAGCTTGACAAAGTTGCCGTTCAGAGAGATACCAGCCTTGGCGTCGAAAATGGAGGAGTTGTCATTGCCGTTAAGGTCAGAGGAGACAACGTCATCCTCAGTGTAGCCCAGAACGCCCTTGAGGGGACCCTCAGCGGCAGCCTTGACGGTGGCCTTGATCTGGTCATAGGTAGCAGCCTTCTCCAGGCGGACGGTAAGGTCGACAACGGAGACATTGGCAGTGGGTACACGCATAGCCATACCGGTCAGCTTGCCATTAAGGGAAGGAATGACCTTGCCGACAGCCTTGGCGGCACCGGTGCTCGAGGGGATAATGTTCTGAGCAGCGGTACGGCCACCACGCCAGTCCTTGGCGGAGGGACCATCGACAGTCTTCTGGGTGGCGGTGTAGGAGTGGACAGTGGTCATGAGACCCTCAATAATACCGAAGTTGTCGTTGATGACCTTGGCGAGGGGAGCCAGACAGTTGGTGGTGCAAGAAGCGTTGGAGATGACGGGGGAAGAGCCATCGTAGGTCTCCTGGTTGACACCCATAACATACATAGGGGCATCAGCAGAAGGGGCAGAGATAATAACGCGCTTAGCACCACCTTTCAGGTGAGCAGAGGCCTTCTCAACGGTGGTGAAGACACCGGTGGACTCAACAATGTATTCGGCACCAGTGGAGCCCCACTGGATGGCAGCAGGGTCACGCTCCTGGAAGAACTTGACTTTCTTGCCGTTGACAACAAGGCCATCATCGGCGACCTCGATGGTGCCATCGAAGACACCGTGGGTGGTGTCGTACTTGAGCATGTAGGCCTATTGTTGTGCAAGAGCACAATTGGTTAGCGCATGGTTAGCATACCAAAGGATGCCTGGGCCAGTGTAATCGGAGCCAACTAGAATCGAGCTCCGACACCCACTGACAAGCCCGATCCAAATCAAACTAGACACTCCAGCCTTGGTAATCGGTAGCTCATCTTTACAATGGCACACAAAAGAGAAACGCTAGGCCGTTCCAGGCGAAACACAGCCGTCAGTTGCATCAGAAAGATAGCTTAGTTCGGGCCAAGGTCTTACACTCTGCCGAATGCTGACATAGTACCCTTGTCTCGACGTGCAAAGGATGTAAGAGCGGGACCTCAACTGTTTCCACTATGGAGCGCAGCTCCAGTAACAACATTGAACACACAGAAGTTCCTTGCTGTGATAGTGGGACAATTACCAAGAGTCCGGTTGATATTCATGGCCAGAGCACGAGTGTATGGTTCGGTTTGGTATCGTTCGAATTGGAAAGTCATGAACTACTGTATATTTCGGGCAAAGGGGATAGAACTTACAGCATACTTTGTGTCAATGAAGGGGTCGTTGACAGCGACAACCTCTACATCGGAGTGACCGACGGAGTTGCGGAAGACAATACGACCAATGCGGCCAAAACCGTTGATACCAACCTTGACAGTCATGGTGAATAATTTGTTGTGTGTAGTTGTAGAATAAAGAAGTAAGATGAGTTAATAGAGAGGAAAAGAAGAGTGGAAAATAAAGAAGAGGGAAGAAGATGAAATTTAAAAGCGGAAGAGCTCCAGTTTTAAAGAGCAAATTTGAGGAATATCCACATAATCAATTCCCAATTCCCCCCTCCAAGCTTCCAAGCTCTCCCACGGCTCTTACTGGGCCCCATCAGATAGCTAGTTTTCTTGCACCTGCTTGCTACAGCTCCACAGGTGAGGGGCAACGTGCAGGCACGTCCAGTTGCCACTTGCCATTTACGAAACCCAGATCCGCCTGCTTTTTGCCCCATCCGGCCTTGGGACCATCCAGTCCAACTATCCATCGAAACCCCTCACCTCACCTTGCCTTCTTCTCACATTGATCTCAGTTGGCCACCGCACTATTACATATTCAAAATACTGTTGCCGCGCTGCCGCGCCGTCGTGCCTGGATCTTCTTACCTTGTTCTTTGCCTTGTCTTTCTTTGTTTTGCCATCGCAGAGCTTCCAATAACTTCCGTAGACCTCTAATTGTCAAGAAGGTGTTTTTGTGAGCCCCTCTTTCCTAGTATGGCTTGGCTTGCTTGCTCCGGGGGATAGTGGAATTGTTGTGGTAGAGGGACAAAAGTGGTGCCGGGGTAAGGTAATGGGAAGGAGCGGGGGCCCATGGAGGGGTATTAGTAGCAATTGATAGAGGGGTCACGGCAGGGTTGATATGCTGGTTTTACTAGCCCGTTGGTGAGTGGGCTGTTTATCTCTGGTGATTTCTGTCTGATTGTCTTTTTTTTTTTGCTTTGCAAGGCTCACTTGGCTCTCAGACAGTCACGATGGATACGAGTCCGTCCGTCCGGCCATTTGTTGCGTGGGTAATTCGGCCTTTCTTTGTCGCTGACCTGGTATTGTGTGTCAGTTGATCGGTGTATGCGGTAAATACATAGATATGTATATTCTAGGTTAACGCATCATCGCGACATGGGGTATTTCTGTGGCATGGCAGTCTATAGTCAGAATAGTCACATTGCTGACAGGTTCATGGCACCACGCACACACTGTTCGATATTCGAAGCAGTTCTATTCCATCTCAAAAGAAAACATCAGATTGTCATAAGAAAAAAATAAGCTCACACACTCGCTCTAATTGCGGTCGTTTTCATCGTTTCATCTCCGCCCCCGGCAACCGCACAAAAAATGATAATCCCTTGTCAAGCCACCGCGAACGGCGCTTCGTCTTTCCTTTTTTTTGGGGGGGTTTTTGCTTTATCTTCGTCAGAGCTCACGAATGACCGCAAAAAGTAAAAGATAAACATAAATCTCGTTTTGCATCTTGTTTCTGTCAATCAACGCCTTGACATTCCACCCTTTCCAAAACACCCTCGATTTTGTAGCCCTGCTCCAATTATGTATATAAATATTATTATTTAATCCTTTTTTTTTCATGCAAAAAAGGCAGATGGCTGGTGAGGGGCACATAAATTCCAAGGTGGGCTAGTTACGCAAAGCGGACAGCGGGACCAAGTTCAAAATGTGAGGCGTCTCTCTCACGCAGACAAGTCCCCTAAGATGTCCACTTTTATGTTGCTTTTTTTTCTGTTCTAAACCAAGCAGTCTGCATCCGGGGCCAAAGCCAACGTTGTTTCGAATAGAGAAGAAAGAGTAAAAATAAAAATAAAAATAAAAAGCCACATATTCGATACATAGGAAATAGGAAAAAGGCCGGGATATCGACGAAACAAGATGGGGTGATGTCAACCCGTGCAAAAGAAAGATTATTGCCAGGCTAGACTGGCCATGTCACATCAACACAACAAATTAATCAACATCCTGTGCACCAAATACACTCCATCGAGTTGTTTAAATCATAACCCACTCACTATACTTGCCATCAAGGTATCTACAGTGTCTTACAGAGGCATGTGCCCCACTTTGTACGCTCACTCCTCCAATATCTAGGGGCGCTTTTTTTCTCAGTTAGCGGTGCGGCTACTGATACCTTATCTGTAGCTTGAGGACGTTAGTGCCCCCGCCGAAATCAGCCTTGTCGTAATTATCATGGTTGTCATCGTCACCCCACTAGGACATCTGATTGATATCTCCGTAGCCCCCGTATTAATCATCCCTCGACACATCGTAGAATGAATCAATAACCATAAAACACTAGGGTTCCATCAATGCAAACGGATGAGGCTCATTTTTGCTTGCCACAATCGTGATACTTGATGAATCAGCTAACTCTTGACATCAACAATGCTCTTCCCCTCGTCTTCCGCTGTAAATAACCATATCCAAAACACAGAACAATAACCCCTCTTCCTCTCATCCCAGGGGCCCCTACCAGAGCCTCAATCATAATATTTATCTCTCAATCGCGCCTCGGGGCCAACAACAATCATGTCATGTCATTCTCTCCACCCCATTCCACCCCACTAACCCGCATGCATACTTTTTTTCAACGAAAACCAACTAGTATTCCACATATATAAAATAAAATTCATATGTACAAAAACACACGGAGCCGCACAGGAGACTATACCGTCATGCATCTCAATGACGTGAACGAAGGGGGCCCAGAAGTGACCTGATAGACATTGTATGTCTCTCTCCCTCCCGCTAGTAACTGTGGTCCCCGCTGCCCAGGCTCCCCGGGAAATAACATGGGCCCGTAATATACAGATATACTGAATTATTTTGAACTAGATATATAAACAAATTTATATACACGCGATACATCACACCAACTTCTAAGTTTTCTCATTTCCCTGCAGAAGCGAACACCTCGTCAATAGCACAGGCGATCTCTGCATATGCTTTTGTTACTGGCATCGTCTAGAATCACTCTAATTACTATTGTCTACTGACTATAATTATCACCCCATTTAACCTCACCCTAGCACTTCACACGTTAGGGTTTCCCATCCTTCAAACGACCCCCAATCACCTTAGGCTACCACAAGTAACTTTACTGCGGCTCTGCCAACTTGAGCTTTCACCTTCCTGTTTCTCTAATTAGGATTACCGACGCGGCTTTTACTTGGTTTCAATCCTCTCCGGTGCTTCCTCTTCTGTTTTCTGTTCTTTGTTTCCAGTGGCCAGCAGTTGGCCTGGAATATAAGGTTTAAGGCTTACAGTTGAAGGGTTTAAACAAAGGTGTAAGCAATGACCCTAACTATCTATATATATATCTTGTAACCCGACCAATGGCAAAGTCTTTTTTTTTTTAAAAAAAAGGCCGTGGCACACCGGCCTCATCCCCGGCATGACTCCGGCGGAACACCAAGGGTCGCCATAGAGCACTTGTAACTTTCTTACCTTTTATGTATATACATCCTCTCGACCTCAATCTACATATCTATGGTCTATCAAGGTAAGTAAATGACAAGTACTTATTATATACATACCCTCTTGCCTATGTAATTATGCTTCCACTTCCTCACTCTCATTCTCATCATTCACATTCACAATATTCACACATTATATTCATCTTATATACACTAGGAATGAATGAATGAATGAATTGAACAAATAAGTAAACAAATGAGTCGACTTTTCACAAACATGTCACAGTCAGCTATGACGGCCCGAATCCTCAACCCCAATCCCCACTATCATCCTTCCTTCTCCTCAAAAAAAAAAAAAAATACCAGGTCACGACCCAGCATTCGTTCATTACCCCCATGACGTCAACTAGTCAACCGGGTTTAGGTATTTGTTTGCTTTCATATTCCCAAGATTCATATACGTCATTTATTATAGCAAAACCAAAGTAAGAATCATCAATCAGCTTCTATTCATTCATCTCTTGGACTGTAGGACAATAGCAGATATGCATGAGATCAACTCCTACGATACGTAGACCGAGACCTCTCAAAACAAAACAGACCCAATCCCCAAAGATGTGCACTGGATATTCAAACCCATAAAAAAACACAAGATGAGAATGGAAAAACTCCAAGACGACCTTTCCCACCATAAATGTAGCAACAACCCAATATAACAAAAAACAAACACCATAAAGAAATAAAAACAGAACGAAAAACCCAATGATATCTATACCACAACGTAAACATACTACTGCAAAGCAACCTCACCATGTCTTTCCCTACCGTTTATCGCGGTTCCGATCCCTTGCTTTGTCCCCTCCGCGCTCTCGATCCCGATGGTTTTCCTTCTCTCTGTCAGTTCTATCAGAATTGCGTTCCTTTTCCCTCTTCTCCCATTTCTCAATTTCCTCCTTTTCTGGCATCGCAATCGTCCCCTCCGAGACATCCAACTGTTTCTTCCACGGACACGAGATGCTCTTCGCAAAAGACGTCATCAACTCCAGAGTCTTGAACACAACTTCCGGCACAGTGGTCCAGGGGCCAAATGTATACTCAGGCGCAAGATCGGTAGACTTAATAGCTCGATGCGCAGACGCCCAGTAATCAGATCGCTTGCGCATGTATTTCACAATGTCGCCAGGAAGCGGTGCTCCACTGCGCTCCACTGCACTGATATACTCCTCATGTGCAACTGCCTGCAATTGCACAAGAAAATGGCCAAAGGGCTTCAAGTGATGAGCCTGTTGCACTACCTCGTTATGATACGGCAGAAATGACTTCCAGAGATTCGGTTCCGCTGGACGACCGGACTTGGTACGCGTCTCATTCATAATCCAGAACGCCAGAAGATAGGCCAATGAAGACTCAACGCCTAGTAGATGACCAACAACAAGCTTGTCAGGCTCGTGCAGTCCATTATTAGAGTTTTGGCGGTAGATGGCATCACGTTGATGCTTCAACTCGCGACCCTTAGCATTGAGAAAATCAAAGCGGGACGTCATAATGGCGTTTGCCGAAGGATGTAAGATCCGTGAAGGCCTGGGATGATCAGCCATAGGCCGAGGAGACTCAGCTACCGAATCTCCGCCAAATGAGCCATTGGAAGCAACACGGAGCATAGCCGCGCTGGATTTGGATGGCGTCGAGGGAACATTGAGACGAACAGTGGGACCTGACCCATCAGCCGAGCGAGGCTTCTTGGAGGCCACTTGGTCTGAAGGGGGATCCAAAACAGTTGCCGGTCGTTTCTTTGCCAAAGAGTGCGAATCTTGCGATGCCAATCGTTTCATAGAAGCGGGATCCACTATTTCGGCAAACTTGGACCGAAGATGAGATGGAACGAACAGATGCACGACCCGTTCCATTTTGAGCGGTGGTGCTTCTGGAAGCTTAAATCCATCCAGCATCTCTAACGCCCGCTCAATGGGCGATGGCAACGTAGGCGAAAGAAGTGGCGGAATATTTGGACGCTGCTTTGGAATCTCAATTTTCTTCGGAGGCTCCGCCTTCTTGACTTTGATAAGAGGCTCCTCGCTCTCAAGAGGGCCAGCCTTTTTCTTCTTATTACGAAGATCATCATCTTTAAGACGGAGAGGAGAGAGAAGAGGTGGTATATGAGCCGTAGATGTCGCTTTTGTGGGTGTTCCCCGGACACTACTGCGAGATGCTGGACGCGCACCATTACTTGCGCTATTACCATTCAACGACCCAGCCCGCGGTCTCCCATTGGGGGACATGGTGCGTGATGACGTCACTGCCGACTTTAACATACCACGACTAGCTGAAGTCTTCAAATCACGAGGTTGAGGTGACCGTTCTCGGCCTTTGTCGACAGAGTCACGGCGCACCCTCTCTTTCTCGCGCTCCGACAGCCGGCCACGATCCCTATCATAATCGATATCACGATGCCTGGACCGGTCACGGTCACGGTCCCTCTCTCTGTCTCTATCCCAATCCCGCTCCCGGATAGAGTCGCGAGTGCGATCACGTTCTCTGCCCACCTCTCGCTCACGCACATTGCG
Source organism: Ambrosiella beaveri (assembly GCA_030294605.1). Taxonomy (NCBI): domain Eukaryota; kingdom Fungi; phylum Ascomycota; class Sordariomycetes; order Microascales; family Ceratocystidaceae; genus Ambrosiella; species Ambrosiella beaveri. The sequence continues at coordinate 116,245 of JARQWA010000031.1, forward strand.
ATCGCGGTTCCGTCCCCGATCATCACGGTCGCGGTCCCTTTCTTTTTCACGTTCTCTCTCGCGATCTCTACTTGACAAGGGTTCCTTGCGCCGCACAGAATCATCACGACCTGGTAACGCTTTGACTCCATTGACCTCTGGGCGCGCCTTTTTCACTAATCGCGATGTATCATCACCATCTGCTCGTCGGTCATTTGGGGGGGTAGCACCACGTAACCTGGCTGTTGGTGGCGGCTTGGGGGGCAACCTTGCTGGACTCCGACTACTATGCCCGGGTAATGTAGAGAAGGGTTTTACGGCCGCCGTTGATGGGTGGCTTCTGTCGTCGTCTCGTCGCACTAAAGGCTTCGTTGCGTGTGTGCGAGTGGCAAGAGTCGTCTTTTCACGTTCTCTTTCGCGCAGAGAATCGCGTTCCCTCTCTCTCGGTGTTGATCGAGAATCTTCGCGACGCATAGAAGAGCCCGGGCGGTCTCCTCGTATGGAGGCAAAGCCCAAGCCATTTCGTTCCCTTTCACGCTCGCGGTCTCGAGGAGTGTTGTTACTCACATTCCCACTAGTAGAGGAAGGAGCATCCCGCTCCTTCTTTTTGTAATCGCTAAGGGACAGCTTGGTCCCAGACTTTTTCTTGGCCAGCAGTGATGACGCTGGCAAAGAAGTAGCGGTCTCTTCCCGCATGTCGTAGAATGGTCTAGTCAGGAGTATACCGCGGTCGGCGTCTCCAGAAACAAAGGTCATATATTGAAGAGGGGTGTAAAGTTCCTCTGGTTGGTCGAGGGTTTCGGGTATGTCAAATCGTAGGTCGGCACTCACGGAGAGAGTATGCGGCAGTTCTGGCAGATAATCCTGTGTTAACTGTTGAATCGTCTTGGCCGCAGCTTCCATCTTCTAGATGGTGTCGAACATGAGGCGAAGGGGGAGGGGCACTAAGTACCATAAACTTGCTGCGCCAGTCAGCCCTTCAATATATGTTATGTCGGCAATCAAGTCTGCGTTGGATTATGAGGCGAAGAGGTTAGAGAAGAGTCTTGTCACTAAAGTGACCAATTGCCAGTCCCAAGTCGGCGAATGGGGAGATTATCGTTGGTAGATATTTTGCGCTTCTAGCGGATAAAGTGACGTAGTGCGGATGTATCGGCGGTTGGTGATGTTATGAATGCTATCTCCATATATTCGGCGCCGTAAACTGGCTGAGATGGTTGTCGTTTGTTTGCGCCGTGTGAGACGTTGACAAAATCTCCGTCTTTCAAAAAGGATGGATGATGTGTCAGAAAAAGATGCAGGACGTCGCGTCCCAGTATCGGGTATCTATGATAACAAAGTGATCAAGGGTAACAAAGACAAAGTAGACTGGAAACCAGACCTCTCAATGAGGAAAGAAGCTACGAATGCAAAGTTATCGGACTTGTCATAGATTGCATGCGATAGCGGGTTCTAAGGAATGAACGGAATCCAAGCTGAAGCGGGGCGACCAAGAACTAAAATGCCACTCTTGCCGATAGCAACCTGCAATTGGAATCAGATAGCAATCAGCCACAAACAATAACCTTAGCCCAGCGCACAATAGTTTTGGTCGGTTCTGGAGTGAGCCCTTCTACTAACCGGAATCTGACTCGCGGCGCGGATGTCGGCCACGGTCCGTCGTCGCTAAAGTAGAAAGAAAAAAAAGGGTCCCACGTCACCTGACTTGGCCAATCCACCAAGATGCCAGTAGATTAGAGGTAACAAGTCCGTCCTGAAAACTCCGAGCCAGTGGCGATTGCTCAGTCAAGAGCTATAGACAGGCGCAGATTCGAAATTACCGCGGGTATTAGTCGCGGGCGAGGGGGGGTGGGGGGCGAGCCACAAATGGTGATAATGGACGGATATTTAGTCGCGCCTGTCACGTAGCCTCGTGGCAAGGATATGGATGGAGACAAAAATAGGAGCGATTAAACAAAGATGGACCAAATCGGGAGCTCGAGAAACTGTCATGGAGAAGTAGATAGCAGCAGAAATTGTGGTAGTGATGTTCTATCTTTGCGAGCGCAGCATATGAGTGGATGTTCGATGCAGGCAAAGTGCGGTCGCCGCTCACGGGATCATGGAAGAAAAAAAAGCGTAGCAATTGTAAGTAAGGTTGTGGATTGGCTTGAAGGCGTTGGAAGCTAGGTAGAGGTGGAAAATCAACATGGATGGTAGTGCATTGGATTAGTTGGATCGTATACGTGCGTTACTGCCCTGTTTAAGTTGTTTCTAGAGCCTTGCGGCTGGTGGTAGGTATATAAGTTGGCGATTGCTTGGTGACTAACGGGCCTAGAGCTCTAAGCTTATAGGTGGTAAAACAGCACACACAGACGCCTGAAGATCCCATGGGCTTCCCGTCAGGTTCATCACGACAAGAGCAAAAAAAAAATCAACTCTACAATTGGCTGCAGATTCAGAATGTTTGACATTCACAGCCATCACTAATGGCCAACTTAAGCTAGAAAATTTATATTTTATTTTCTTTGCAACGGGTCCACAACAATATAAATCTTCAAATCTTCAATAAATTGTGACCCATGAAATATCCAAAAACTATACCGTCAATGACAGGACCTAAACAGGGACCCAACTTCCCCCCAAAAAAAACCAAACCCACACTCTATTTAGCGCCTGTCAACTCCATTTGAAACATCCTACAAGCGGATAACCTTCGACAACCATCCACTCGGCGCCGCTTTTAAAACCAACATACTCTCCCTGCTCCGGTATCAAAAATAAAAAATAAAAAATAAAAAATAGAAACATATCGCAGGATACCTTTCCCCACGTAGCACAGGATTGTACGAGCAGATTTCACGAAATTCTCAGAAAGAGGGGTCTTGATAGACACAAACATAGCCAAGTCACTGCTGGGACATTGAGTGGATTGTCACAATGGTACCCCATCCCACCGCATTTCCAAACTACCGATTTGCCAGGTTTCGAGAAATCAGTTCGCATGTCGGCATGTCACGTGCGTCCAAGACTCTCTGTACTCGATATTTGCAGCAGAGATTCCATCGCGAACGTCGTACTGCACGTTTTATCATCCAAGATAAGAATCGGTCAAATCGAACCCCGTTTCCCCATGGATACAAAATAAATCCAGTCTCTAAGGTTCAGATATTTACGATAGCCTACGATGGACATTGTTATATTTACCAACATAATCCATACCACATGATTCCCAAGATCCCAGCCCCAAATCCTCTCGAGATTGCCAAGTGAATAAAAGAATACACGCTTCTATCAAAGCTTTCGAGGCCTATACAACTACGGGAATCGCATCAACACTTATATCGTTTTTACATTCCATCCAATCTTTGTCAATTGCCATTATTGATATTCACCCATAATTCAATCTGTGTGAAGTTCAATCATACATCATAAACTCCACGGTCAAAGCACCTTTGTTCCTATTCAGGAACTGCGAACTACGGGACTGTTAGCGAGAAATGCCGTGCAGGACAATGCTGTGGATCTCAGAATCTGCAAACCAAATATGGGAGCAGTGTCTGCAGCCTAAAGTACACCCCCTCATAGAAACACGTGGCTCTACAAATGCACAACCCATGTCGTGTAACCCTAACATTCACGATAGAACAAAAATCCCATTTGTGTAATCAACAAAATGTAGTGAAGATACGACACTACGACATAGCTATCTAAATGAAATCTAAAAACAATAAAAACTAGAGGGCTGCAACCAGAAAAATAAAAAAAACTATGGATTTCTATAATCACAATTGAAAACAATGAACAGACACTACACCTGACCGTAATCATAATGACCCAGAATGAAAAATGGGAAAATGAATAATACAAAACTTAGCCCATACTTGCCCAATCAACTTATCTAAACTGTGGAAGTCGGAGACTGTGCAAGTGCTTCAATCCGTCTCCTCTTAGCCCCCGGTTCAGAGTCGTTGGATTCTAGGAGCGAATGTACAAGTTTCTCTTGGTACTCAAGTTTGGCTTGAAATTCTTCCAGTCGGCTACGCGTGGAATTGGGATGCCAATATTCCAGGTGTTCCACAATGGCCTTAAAGATATCGCCAGTCCTTAAATTTTGGTATTGAAGACTCAATGTTCTAAACATTTGCTGAAGCGCATCATATTGTTGATTCTGTTTATCGCATCTTGCAACTAGCTCATTTGTGGCGGAACGCAAACTATCAATGCTCTGCTCGTAGCGAAGCAGGTCCTGGGAAATAGTGGGCGGAAGTCGAGTCTGAGTCGTGTTCTGCGCAGATACTGCCGAGTTCACTGCAGAGGACACGGCTTGAACAATCTGGTGATTGAACTCTTCCAGACGTTGTACCGTTTTTGTTTTAGTAGCAGTCTCGAATTCAGTAAACCGCTTCTCCAATATGGGCTTGACCGCCTCCTCGACCATTCGTGGGACAGCAGTAGAGCGGAAGTCGTCAAATTGAACCCCTATGTTTACAGCACTCGAGTTGGTGAACCGATCCACGTCTTCCACACGTTCAGAAAGCTTCTTGAACTTGCGGTACAGACGGTCCAGAGCAACACCAAGTTCCTCGGTAGTCGTTGACTTCGTCTCTGAACTAGGGTCTTCGGTATTGGGCTGACCCGGTAATCCCTTGATAACAGGGAGAGCTTGTGCCATCTCTTGGATCAAAGTCTGGAGCTGTTTGATACTCTCACCAAGCTCTTGGACCTGCGCTCCCTGCGCCTTGCACTTGGAAGAATTCTCATTGAGATCAGCCTTGATATCGATCCGCCAGGATTTGAACTCCTTAACGGCTTCTTCGACGGTCTTGGACGTTTCCGAAAGCCTTAGCAGTTGTTTCTGATGACTGCGGAGCTGGACCGAGGTATCGGAGCTTGTCGAAGAAGATGACTGAATCGACTTCTTACCCTTGGTAATCGCCTCGAGATCGTTGGTGATATGAAGAACCTTCATTTGCAGCTCCTTGAAATCGCAAACAGAGACGAATGAAGACGACGAAGATCCATATTCGGGACTAGACGAGCTGGATGAGTCCAAACGCTTAGAAAGGTCGAACTTCTTGTGAGGACCAAGGCTGGAATATGGACGGGACTCTCTGGACGCTATACTATCCACACGACGTGTCAGATCATCAACACGGGATACCGTCTTCTTAAGCGACTCTTCTTGCGTAGTCCAGAGCTTCATCATGTTTGTAACCTTGGTGTTCAATGACGAGACTTGGCCCTTCAACGCAGCATTCTCTTGGCGCATACTTTCAAGTTCCTGGAGGAGCGAATCTATTTCCTGAATGGAAACATTCTTGTTGTTGCTAGCAACTTGAGCTTTGAACTGATCAAACTCCTCCCTCATACGCTTAACAACGTCCTTAACATCATCCTCACGTTTCTCGAGGGTCCGATCACGCTCGCGGCAGCGGTCCAAGAGCTGTCCATGATGATCAAGGCGCTCCTTGTGCTTTTTATTCAACGCATCAACTGTATCCTTCAATTCAGCCAATTCGGTAGAGTTACCGGAACCTCCCTGTGAAGAGAACTTCTGGAAAACGTCGTTGACAGTTCCTTGGTGCAGTTGGATGGTGGAATTACATTCCTCAATTTCTTTTTGCATACGACTGATGCGTTGGAGCGGTACTTCAAGTTGAGCCCGAAGTTCAGGACTGCGTTGACGGCAAACCTTGACCTCACGGATGAGCTGATTGAGAAGTCCTTGAAGCTCTTCTTTACGGAGCATAGACATAAGCATTGTCGCCAAGGGAGTAATCACAGAGGCTAACTCAGACCCGGACGAGCTAGATTTATGGTAAGACATGAGAGAAGATCTGCGCCGGCCGCTTGCGGCCCGCGTAGAAGTCTCGTTCAACGGAGAGTCCAATATTTTGCTCGTACCAGATCCCAAGGAAGATTCTGGTGCTTCTGGATCCTTCTTGGACCGATCAGATGAGCTAATGTCAGGACCGGAGTTTTTGGATTTGGATTTGGAAGCTGTCTCTGACTTGGACTCCTTCAGCTTGCGGGATGAAGAGTGCTCCGATATGTACTCCTTGGATATGGCCGACGATGAACCTTCAAGCCTGGACTCATTGACCCCCAGATTCGCAATGGCCGATGAAGGAGAATCTTCAGAGCCCTTGCGCTTAGTTGTACTAGAGTTGGAAGCGGACAAGTTTGAAGGCGGGTCTATGGGAGTAGTGGACCAGAATGCAGCCGTGGGGTGTCTGGGCTGGGGTTTGGTTTCGGTGGAGGGGCGCGAAAGTTTGAGCTTCACAGGATCACTGAGGAATGAAAATGAGGGAGAAGCTGCAGTGGGTGTGGCGGTGGAAGATGATGCAGATGGTGAGTCTGGATTCTTGGACACAGTAGATTCTTTTTCGGCCAAATGCAAGCGATTAGCCCGGCTGACTGGATCAGCCTTGTCCAGATTTTTAACACTTGACGAAACTGTCTTGAGGTGAGGTGAATCAGGACAAAAGGGCGGAAATACGGAAAGCAGTGGGATCAGTCTATAGGTAAAAGCATGATTAGATGAAATTCATGATCGAATATCTCGTGGTATTAAAAATCGCGGTCGATGCACTTACAAATTGCTGCTGAGTGGACCGTGGGTGCTGTGCGTGTCGAGGTCACAGGGCCCAATGGAGAATCCCTGCAGGTGGCACGGAACTTGAATCAACAGCAACGTCGATGCTGGAAATGAGAGGCGAGCCGCAAGTTTCTAGACTTAAGCCTTCCGATGAACTTTCTCTTGGAGATGGCAAAGAACCAGACCAATTATTACTTTTTGACACTGGAGAGAGCGATCGTCTTCTGGGGGTGTGCTGTGGTAGAATATCAGCCACATAATCAAAACTTGATCGAGAATCAACGGTAAACAAACGAGAGGCTGTTGAGGGGTTCCGACTATCGAGGGATATACGAGATAGTGGTGGAGGTGTCAGAACCGCGATCTCTGGCAAGTCGTCACTGGCTGTTGAAATAGTAAAGAATAGACTATTAGTGTCTAAAAAGGACAGAAGTAACGAAATATAAAAGGCGGGGCAACAGAATCAAATTTGAAATTTAGAATGGGAAGCGAGAAAATGGACGAATAGTTAAGAAGAGTGGGTAGTGTAGGAAGGAAAGATCACAAAAAACGCAAAAGTATCAGCAACCCAGTCTCTTATAACTGCATCCTGGAGACTACAGACAAGCTGCAATTGCCTTAAATTTGTTCCAATCATAATGATATGATAACTGAAGCAACATTAGGTATGCAGGTGTCATGATTAAAAAGTTGGCGGTGGGTTTGTGGCCCGACTTCTTTCCTGAAGTGAGCTGTAGATTCCATGAACTATAGTCAAGTCGGGGAGGGTTAACACAGGCCAGCATGACAGGATAGTGGAAAGGTAAGTTCAAATATGAGATATTATAACTTACAGGATCTTTGCGACTTCTGATGTTCGGTCTGCTGAGACGAATAGCTGTTGCGAAGACCGCGAGGTGAAAAATTTGGTGACAATAAGCGACGCCGAGACCGATGCAGAGAACGCTCACAATATGGACGCAAGTTGAAAGAAACATCGGGAGAAGGAGAGAAACGAGGGGAGTTTCCGTGAGGTGAAAGCTTGCGGCAGTCGCCCTGGCGGCAATTGGGGGAGCACTTATTGGCGTCATGCTTGCAACTTTTTTCTGGGTGATTCTTAGGCATTTTCGCGTAGGCAGAGGTGAGGGATGGCTATTTGATGAAGGCAGGCAAAGACATTAGGGTAATTGATCTATGGAATACCTGACACAACAAACCAGAAACAGCAAAGATGACAAAAACCCCGAAGAAGAGCGACGTAATTGATGATCCAATGATCAATTTGATGGTGTGATGAGATAGTTGGCAGGCAAAAGTAGAATGGGTGATGTGGTCGCAATATGTGGAAAGCCCTGAACTATATATAAATCACATAGGAAGAGAAGTATTTAAGAAAAAAGACCAAGAATTATAAATGGAGATCGAGAAGAGGGGGAAGGGGAACAAGAATCCAAGCCACAAACGGGAAGTGACATAGACTTTAAAGTGTGTGTGCATAAAGAATATAGGTAATGTAAAGCTATCGGATAGTTACAGGAGCAGGTAAGATGTTTATAATCAACCAAAAAAAAAAAAAAAAAGCTTTCAAGTGGTTACGTATAACTTTGTCCATTTCGTTCCGGAAGGTACCGGGGTGTATCCGGAGGTTATACGGGAGCAGGGATAGAGGCGGAAGGAAGAGCAAACATATGCGGTACAATTGCCCTAACAACGTGGACAGTGGTGGTGGGCTCTGTTTTACAGCCATTGGTTGACTTAGACTAGGTGGGAATCATTCATGGTGTGTGAATGGGGAGGTTGGGAGAAGTTTCTTTGTTCCCATTTTCACGTACTTTCTTTGTCAAGTTATGTGAAGATCCTGTAACATGCAGGATAGTGAAATGATATTTCACATCTGAGGTAGAGACTCAGAGCATGAAAAATGTCTTGTCTTCCATGCTGAGCAAATAATATCGATTGTAATTCTGTTTGTAAAAGATCAGAAGATCAGTCCATGCAGACATCCGAGAGACCTTCGGGCAATAGCAATGAAGAAGTCGATTTATCACGGTCACTACAGGTCTTGTTGTCACTCCAGAAGCAGCTACCTAAATTTTCGGCAGTAGGTACGCGTTCCTGTCTGTGGACTGTCATACGTTATATGATAACTTGTGGAGTGGCGCCCATAAATTTCCAAACTTACATCAAACTTACAGACCTTCACAAATAGCCATATCAGGTCAGATAGGTCTAACTACTATCTTGAAACTTGAAGGTGTCTACGAAGACTGCAAACAAGATGTGACAAGCGAGATCATGTTTGTGTTCAAAGAATAGATTCACAATTATGGCACTGATGATTAGAATAATTCCGACGAAGAGTGCAAACATTCCAAACTGACAATCGGCAAGACGCCACCCCACCGGAAGGCTCCAATCGGAGACAAACAGAAATCTGTGGCGCACTCACAAAATCCAAAATCCGCCACAATGTGATGGACAAGCATTAACAAGGATATTTCTACGTGACAGCTTGATGGTTTATTTTGCAACCACACCGCACCAAGAAGTTTGCGTGTATGTAACTTGCGATTCTCATGGCATGCGACATCAAATTTCATGATACTGGCACATAATCAACTGATTTTCATCCAAGTGCAGATGTATTCGGTTATTTAAGGATTCTGAAATTCATACATACCAAATCTATTACCACTCACTTATACCCATAACAATGTCTTCACGCCATCCTGGTGCGAAGCCTACTGCCGCCAGCGACATCTACGCTCGCACCCATCAATCAACGGACCCCACATCTGTTACCTTTGACCCTCGGAACCCCTCTGCTCTTGCCCGTGCTCCTGATAGTGACGATGAGGCCAATGCGTTTTTAGAAGCCGACGTCATTCGTGGCGGCAACTCCACTAAACGGGGTGCCGTCAATATTGATGGCTACAATTCAGATTCAGATAATGACGATTTCAACACCAAGGCGCAACGAAGGAAAACAGTAGAGGTGGACTTGGAGGCAAGATTCAGAGAGTATGAAGAGGAAGGTGTAGCGGTGAAGAGGCAAAAGACGGAAGATGAAGATGAGATTGACTTTGACATGTTTGGTGGGGGTGATGACGACGCAGATAAAGACGGCGAAGAAAACGGCGACTTCCATGCCAATGGAAAAAAAAAAAAGGACGTTCGCTTTATTGATGCCAAGGATATCGTTGAAGGAGAAGTCGAAGAAAGTCACGGCGGCGGCCACATTCACCTCGACGGCGAATCCAGCGATGATGAAGACGATAAGCAATTAGCTGCCACCGAGGAAGACCTCGATCCCGAGGTTGGCGCCGGTGGTTCGAAGCGCAATGCGCCAAAACTAGAAGCTTTCAACCTGAAGCAGGAAGAGGAAGAGGGCCGTTTTGATGAAACCGGGAACTACGTTCGGTCAGCGACGGAGGCAGAGGCGGAACATGACAAATGGCTGGAGGGTATGAGCAAGAAGGAAATGAAGAAGGCCGCGGAAGCTCGTCAGAAGCGGGAAGCGGCGGCAGCACAATTGAGAAAAGAGGAAGATGGACTGCTAACGGAGGAACTACTTGCCAAGTTGATTCGGAGGTTGGATAAGGGGGAGACACCACTGGAAGTGTTAGCAAGACTGGGCAAAGTAACGAAGAAGAATAAGGCCACCGCAAAAAAGATACCCGTGTGGAAGTTGAAGAAGATGAAAGAAAAATCGGGAGAAATGGAAGTCGATGCCTCGAAAGAGCTTGTTGACGAAGAAGCTGCAAAAGTAAAGGAAGCCATTGACGACATCACCGAAGCCGCCGACAAACTCTTCTCCCGTGACCACGCCGAAATTTATGAAGAAGAACGAGAACTTCTGATCCGCAAATGGCAACGAGATACCGGCCGTGAATGGAAAGAGGAGGCCAAGAAGGAAGACAATGTCATCGACAAGCAAGACCGTATGTGGGAATTCCGGTGGTCGGATGGTCGGGATGGCGGGGCAATACAAGGTCCGTACGACAGGAAGACTATGCAGGCTTGGAAAGATGCCGGGTATTTTGCCGAAGGTGTGGAGTTTCGTTTGCAAGGGCAGAATGAGTGGTCGCTGGTTGGCGATTTCGTATAGAATGATGCGTTACAAAGAATATATACGTTACGACTTCACGGTTACAAGAGCAAACTAACCGTAATACCCAAAGATATTCCACTATCAAGACATCGAAAATGTGTGTATATGTATTATTTTGAGCTGTTCCCGTCCGGGACCGTCCGAAACGCCATCCAACAAACATACCAAATTCGCATAAAAAGCCAATCAATAATAACAAAAATATTGCATCAAGTATGAGTATCGTATCTTTCCACGTTAAACGATGCTGACTAAACATCTTCTATACAAAACAAGACAGTTCCCTTAGCTGATGTCCATCCGTTCACCGTGACCGTTAGGCACAGTGAAGTCGACGACACCGTTGTCACCGATCAATCGTTTCTCCGACTCGGCAACAAACTGAACACTGCGCACCGGATCGTAGAAGAGCTGGAAGCTGCGCTGGACATCTTGGACATCGACAGACTTTGCGCGGCGCTTGACAGCGATTAACTGGGAAGTTGTGATGAGGTTGCTGGCATAGCGGAGGCCAGACTTCTCGCCAATTTTGGTGAGGAGAGCGAGGGCGTCAGGGGTGATCTCAACCTCCTCTTCAGTGGCGCGGATGGAGAGGATCTCTTTAATCTCATCTGGGTTGTAGGAATGAGTGTGAATAATGACAACACGATCAAGGAAATCTAGAGGGATACCATGAGGGCTACGGTAGTCCGTACCACGGATCCGGGAATTGCCGCGGTTGGAAGCCATGATAACTATGGGAGCCAGGTCATCCTCCAGAGCACGGTTGATGTAAGAGAAACATTCAATGTCAAGCATATGGACCTCGTCAATGAATAGAACACCGGGAACAATCTCGGCCTTACCCTCTTCTCTCCACTCGCTGACTTTGGTGTTGATCTGGTCACGGATCTCGGCACGGATCTCACCAGTGTCACCCGAGAAAAGAGACAAGAAACCCTGGGTTCGAGAGTTGATGCAGTCAATATCATGGAGAGAAACGGTGTGGACAATCTCTTTGCGCTTCTGCAGCTCACCATCGGGAGTTTGCAGGAATTTGGTGTCGGCGCCCATGGCGTCATAGTCGCGGGAGCGCGCAAAGGAGCGACCCAGTTTGGTAATCTTGCCAGAGGACTTGTCAATGGAAACGATGTCACCGGCGACAACACGCTCCTTAGTCATGACATCAATCATCTTAGTACCCATATCGTAGACGGCTTCCATGTCGGTGGTCTTGATGGTAAGTTTACCCTGCTTGGCGGTGCCGGTGACCGAGCGGTCGATCTGGATCTCGACCACCTCACCCTCCATGATTTCGTTTTCCTCCTTGATCCGGACACCAATAGATTTGCGGAAAGCCTGGGTCAAAGCCTCAGTTTTGGACATCTCCAAAGAGAAGATTTCAGAAGCAGCAAGAGAAGTGAAGGGAACATCAGGGCCCAGGGACTGGGCAAGACCCATGGCAAGGGCAGTCTTTCCGGTGCTAGGGGGACCGGCAATAAGGCAGGCACGACCGGCAATCTTACCGTCCTGGATCATCTTAAGGACAACAGCGGCGGCTTTGCGGGCCTTCTCTTGGCCAACAAGACCCTGGGACTGTTTTTTCGGTTCGAGAGTGGTGGAGTCGACTCCGAGGCCACGGATGTGAGAGTGGGAGGCGATGAGGTTCAGGCCTCGGAGGTCCTTGGACTCACCAATTGTCTCAATGGACTAGAGGAAAAGGTAATATGTCAGTATAACCTTTTTATGTATGTCATCAGACATAACAGCAGTTTGGTCGCAGACTTACCGCCGCCATTTTGCGAAATTTTGGTGGGTTTTTTTTTTAGGTATTGAACGTGGGTATGATCTGAAAATTAGAAGTCGCCCAAGATCGTAATGCGCAATCTGACAAAAAAATTTGAGGCTTAAAATTGGCGACGACAATACCAAATACACAAAATTCTACAGCCAGTTTCGCGAGGCTGGATCCTAAGCTTCAAATTTCCATTTCTAGAAAGTTGTTTGCAAATAGACGACGCGCCAATTACATGTGGCGTTTCAATGGTGACGCTAAGACGATAGTGGGGCTGCAAGTGTGGCACCCTGCAAACGAAGGCAGCAGAAACGTCATAAGCTTAGCTTAGCAATGATGCTGGGAGCTTCCTTGGAGCTGGGCCCCGCGGTCATTTGGATAAACGACAGTGCTTCTTTCATTGGCAAATTCGTAGAAATTGCAACTGACTTTGCCGACAGTTACGACACGTTTCCGTGACGATTTTTCTTGACTGATTGCTCTATCGTTTTCTTATTTTCTGATACTATTGATCTCTTTCCCAAAAATGGTACGGCTCTGGAGCTACATGATGAATCAGCGCAAACCACTAACACCCAACAGTATAGCTCCCGCTCCGGCCTGCGCCGCTCCCCACGTTTCGATGAATACTACCGCTGTTACCCCATGGTGATGGCTCCCGGTCCCGAACGTCCCGAACTTGACCATGGCTCCAAGATCTTCCTTCCTCCCTCGGCCCTCGACAAGATTTCCAAAATGAACGTCCAGTGGCCATTACAGATGGAACTCATCAACGGCGCCAATGATAACCACACGCACGCCGGTGTTTTAGAGTTTGTTGCTGAGGAAGGCCGCGCTTATATCCCGCATTGGATGATGAAGACACTACAGATTGATGTGGGTGATTTGCTACAGGTGCGGACAACCAGCTTGTCGCTGGCAAAATTGGTCAAGCTGCAGCCGCAATCTATTGACTTTCTTGAGATTTCCGATCCGCGCGCGGTCTTGGAAAAGGCTTTTCGTGCCTTTTCTACACTTACCAAGGGTGATGTTTTTACCTTTGAGTACAATGATGACATCTATTCGATGGAAGTCCTTGAAGTTAAGCCAGAATCGCCCCTCAATGGTGTCAGCATGATTGAAACAGATGTGGAAGTCGACTTTGCCCCGCCCGTCGGTTACGTTGAACCCGAACGCAACCCCGCCTCCGTGTCTGCAACGGGGACCTCTAGGGGCGTCATCCACTCGCACGGTTCCATGGCCAATACCATTGGGTACGCCGCGCTAGCGCCTGATGCGCCCGCGGCAGTTACACCTGTATTTCATGGCGAGGGTTACAAATTGACCAACAAGAAGGCATCAGCAGCCAAAGTGGCTAAGATTAAGGAGGAAGCCAAGACTGAGAAGAAAGAGGACGTTGTCAAGAATGGGGCGAAGCCGTTGAGATTACCAGACAATGTTTTGTTCTTTGGATATCACGTGAAGCCGCTGCAGACACTGGAGGACAAGATTCGCGAGTTGGAGAAGAGCAAGCAACCAAAGTTTGAGGGTCAAGGACAGTCGCTGCGGGCTAAGAGGAAGTAGTGGGGTGTCCTTGAACGTTTGTTTACTGTTGTGGTTTTTCTTTTTCTTTTCATTGGGTTTGGGTCTGGTATGTTCATCTTGGAATGAAAACGGCGTTTGGAGGTAGATACTCTTGCTTTTGATTCATGATAAATGTGAATTCATGTTTACATTCTTTAAATATCATACATTCATCTTTCTAATATTCCCTTTGTCTCTTCCGCGGTATCCTGACATCATCCTCATTGTAATGCCAACCATCATTCGGTTCCTGCTTCATCTTGATCTCGGCATCGCTCTATTCAATCTTCACGAACTCATCACCGTCTTCTCCGCTCTCAAATTATCCGAAAACACTTCACTTTTCACTATCACACTTCCCTTGCCAGACCCTGATGCCTTAATTGCTGCTTTCGAGCTGTACCCCGCCTTTTCCTTCTTTCTCTTGCTTCTCCCACCGCCACTTTTCCCCGATGTCTCTTCCACTTTGTCCCCACCATCCAATGCGGTCTTCGTCGACAGACTAGAGGACCCTGTCCATCCCTTCCAAAGCCTATCCTACCTATGCCTACATCATCACTGCCGTTAGCACTGCTTTTTTATATACTTTTGCAATAATAATGATAGCAAGATAGGAGAAGACTTACTGGCATGCTTTCTGTGAGAGGTCAGTGTAGCCATTGGTCAGCATCATCTAGTGAACAGTTCACCAGGAAAAACTGAGCTTCTTTTTGTCCAAATTTTGGGAGAGGAAGAGATTCTTGATGAAGTCACCTTCCGTTTGACTTGTCCACTAGACCATTATGGGCAATAATTGAGGTTAATTGTGCTGGTAATGGGAATAAAGTGGTCCAGATGATAGACAGAGCAACGGTGTTAACAGTTTTTGAGTGTGAATGACGACAAAAATAAAGATGTAGTATTTGACTTCACCATCATCCTATTTCAAGACATGCCATGTCTATTTGTCCCAAACAGAAGCTTAATTGGTATTTTTCAGAATTAACCACGAATGCAAATTAACCTCGAACATTCCATACATTCTGGCTTCATGTATCAAATTCCAGATATTCCCACAAACTATTATTCCCATAGATCCTAAAGCGCCGACAAGTAATAAGTTGAATAAAAGGCGTATCCTGAACTCCTTAAAACGCTACAAATCATCGTATGTTAAAGTTATCTTCACTCGTATATCTATAGACCAAATCTGAAGATAATGTTAACTAAATTCTTAGCACATATTACAGACTCAAGACTTACGTGTCAAATTCTGCATTCGATTCAGCTGCAGACTGCAAAGACAAAACTGCCTCGGTATCAAGATCGTCTCCTAACGCCCCATTATGAACAGCGGCACCCATGCTAGGGACCTGATGATTTCGCATATGCTCCTGTAACATCATGCTATTCAAGGGATTTACTTGCTGTGGCACCTGATTGTGGTGCTGCAAACTTTCTAGATTAGGAACTTGTGAATTGGAAGGCAACCGCGGAGTGCTCACTTCCATCGAAGTACCAAAAGATTCACCTAATTCTGCAGCAGTGACCGGAACATTCACTGAAAGCGAAGGATTTGCGGGGGTTCCGGTCAGATCGGGATCCAACATGTTGTTGGATGGTTCAGTAGTACCAGGGACTCCGGATCCTCGCATAGCGGCGTCAAGACCGAGGTAATCATCGGTGAATGTCTGGTGCTGATGACCAGATTTATCTGAGTTCATCATTGTGACGTGTGAAGATTGAGTCTGAGTCTCAAAGTTCGATATGAGTGGGCCACCATCAATCATGTACTGCTGATAGACATCAATAGAGCTCTTAGATGAGTTTGGTGTAAGATGCTCAATATCAATCTGCTGTTGAGCCGGTTGCGCCGAAACGGTCATCTGGGCCATCAAAGCTCCAGACTCATGGCTCGGCTCGGGAAGAGAATTGACATTTTGCGTAGAATCGGATGTTGTGATAGGTTTCTGTAGTATAGATGCGGTAGTAGGGGTCGGGGCTTTTGTGGCCGTTTGCGTCGAGATCGATGTGCCAGAGTTTGCTGAATCTGGAGACCCTGACGGAGTCATTGATAGAGCAGAGGTTTTAGCAGAATTGGCTGCCCGAGCGGCATTCTTCTTATCGCGGCGACGTCCAGGGCCTGGTCTTCTCAGTATAGGATTGATACTCGGGTCATGGGCCAGGGCTTCAGTCTGAGGAGCAGGCGGGTTCTGCCTCTTCTCAAGTACTTCCTTCTTGATTGTTTGATATCGTTGACTAATGCTGTGTCAGTTATATTCATAACTATACGTCAGGAAATATCCAGGCTTACCGACAACCTTCATTGGAAAATCCATGACCAAGTTCACGCATCGATGTTCCAATCTGCTCCCATTCAAAGGTTGTTATGGTGCCGATATTCTTGATGGTGCAGATGGCGATGAAAAGATCGCACTTAGCTTTGTCGTTCCACGATCTATTTGGGCCTACCATCTCGATAACTCGATTCTTTAGATTATATGTATTGAGATAAGAATATCAGATTAGACGAAAACTTCATCGAGGCTAAACGATACAGAAATCTATGTTTGATGCAGAAGCAATTCGTCAACCTGTGAGATGAGTTTGGAGAGTCGTTCAGATGCTACAGTTAGAGTAGCCTAATGTTTTGGACACAGTATGGGATGAGATGGTCAACGCCGATAGACGTGGATTTCGGCAGATGACAGATGGTATTGAAACTTCAAAAATGACGTCGGCAGCAGGTCCAACGAAGACCCATATCAATGCAAGAGGCTAACCTAAACTGATTATAGATAGAGTATACGCCATATAGAAATAAACACCACTGACGATGCCGGTAAAGTCGGTATTCGAATGGTGGCCACAGAATAGAAGTTTGCCCACCAACCCGAAGATAGACAACACGGGTAACAAAGTCCTTTGTTTTGTTTTGGAGTCGCTGCAAAATCACAAGCCAAAACAATATTGCCCAATTCGGTTATGGATTGATTTAATCGTGTAAGTGGTAAGATTTTGATTGATGATCGAATATTAACAGTATGGGCTAATACGCGCAATAACAAAGTTGGTGGTCAATTTGGTGTGGATACAAAACAAATTTCGAGAAACGCTGTTAACACAAGTATCAATTTTCTTTGGGGTTTGAATCCACAAGGATTTTTCTAAGCACGTGATTCGCAAATTGTAGGTTTGTAAAGTATATAACCCTAATAAAAAACGGAAATCATTGTTAAAAAATTATAGAATGTGCATAATCACGAGAAGCGATTTTTTTGACTTTCTAATAACAATCAAAATCTGGCCATAAATAATTTACATTCAAAGATGCTCTTGTTTGTCCCACATAAACTTGAGAATGATCTGAGGTTTAAATAGTCTTCTATTCACAAACCCAAACTACCTTTTGTCCTTGCACCGCTATAAATCTACCTGTACTGTCTTGTCCAGTTGCCCCCATCACTACTGATCCCACCTGAAACGCCTCATGCAAGAATTAACCCTGATCTGTTCCATCACCACTCTAACATCTAACCAAAACCTACAGGCTCTTTTGCGGCGCATCCGAGGGTAGAGGTTACTGAAATCACTACCATCATGTATACAGTAATACTACAATATAAGTTTATAGGGATTCAGACCCTAGGGTTGGTATGCAACCATGTGTAGCAGACTAAGGTTTATACGAGCCATACAACGGCGCAGTTAACCCAAATTAACACATATGTGAACCATAATATACACCATTGACTCACGAGACAAATGTCCCATCAAAAATTCCAATTTCCTCTGCAGTTAAGGGGATTTTGGGATTCAGTTATCTGGCTTCTAGGTCTATATGTTGAAACTTTGGCCTAGCTCATGGTGGGCTGCTTTGTATGAGCAAGGGGGTGTGCTGCCTAAGATATTGGTCAATGCTTGTCACGTGAAGTCGTGGGTGGTTGGCGTATGGGTGAAAAATGGGGTGGAGGTGGGTGCGCGTGGTGCGCGTTTGGTAAGCATATATTTTTGGGGTTGGGTAGAGCTTGAGTTTGGGAGTTGAGAGGGAGAAGACGGCATATATATAAAATGAAATGTTAACAATGTCTTATTATTTATTTTTTCTTTAATTGTTACTAGTATTGATGATTTAGGCTGTGAATTTTGGGGGCATTTATTCATCATCCAAAAATACTAGACTTGTCTACATTTGTATGAGTGAGTATTAGGATTATTTATAAGATGTGGAGGTCTGTGATTCAAGAGACTGCAATTCACTAATCACATAGAAGATATCTAAGACCGTGTCAAGTACCATTATACCTGGTGTTAATAGAAGTATAAATAATGGATAACATCCAAGCCATAAATGGGATGTTCAGGCAATGTGGAAACGGGGGGATATCCCATAGTTTTGGATCTGGATCGGTCCTAATGGTTGCCGAGAGGTAAGGCGTTGCTGATGATGACGAAGACATGAGAAATGGACATGGTATGAAGGATTTAGGGTAATGGTCATCAAAAAAATGTTTTATTATGATGTAAATCATCTTTGTTGAAACACTTGACATGATAGCAATCTACGACGTGCATATTGGAGAATACTTGAAGCTGATGGTTCCTGGCAGAATCCAAGCCTTCATGTGCATCATATGTGTTATACTGACTCTGCTGCTGCTTATTTCTCTAGCATACAAAAAGTTCAGAGTTAATACTCAATCATAATGTATTTTCTCACTGACGATAGTTATTAGTGACCACTCAATCACCTGCCATATTACATATTATCACCATTTCCCCTGACTAAAAATCACCATCTGAGCCACTTTACGATATAAACGTGACATGATAACCTCGTAACACTCCATCCATCACTCCCCGCCATCTGATATGTGTCCGTGACTATCACGAGCATCACAAGATGTATGCAAGAGCAAACACAGGCACAATTTCCTCTTCAGGAAACTAACAGACCTCTGAACCCATCCCTGATCAGACAGGGAAGCTACATATATCTCCGACTTCACGCAATGGCGGGCGTCGGTACCTAAGGTTTAAATGACGTCGTGATGTCAACGACTTATCAAGGGATTAAGAAACCATAGATTATTTTTATACATGTATAAACAGGAAGAGATATATTGTATCATCATAGGGAAACTTTTCAATATGTTTTTGCCTTTTTTGTGTGTGTTTGTCGCTCATTGAAAGTTGTGATGGCTCTGAGAATATTGTAGCTTCAGTAAGTTTGCGTGAATCTTTGTGAACCATCGAACATGGATCCTTGCTGGGATTCAGAGATAGTACAAGGTATAAATACCCATTTATACAGGGTAATATCTCGTACGGGTTTGTGTTTGGGTTGATGTCGACATCACAGAATTACGATAGTCATTGTTAATGAGCTTGATGGCAAATATTATTACGGAGGGGGGAGATGCTGTTGAAAAGCCCACGGCCTCGAAAGTGGGGATCTTTGAGGAAGAATAACACTACAAATGTTCCAGACGACAGATTGATATAGTAGTTTGACATCAATGGTGCTGGCGCTGAGGAGACTTTGACAACCGAGATATAAAAATACAGCTGGGAGAAGACATTTGCTATTTTGACCAAGTTTTTCTAGATTTAACGACGCTCCCAGTAGTCCTGAAGTCACAACAATGACTAGTTATTGACACGAATATATATATATATATATATATATCACCCACGCATGTTGTAACGGCCTTGTATACTATTCATTGTTGAATTTGCCTTTTTACGTTAAAGCAGCCCAGTATTCAAATTTCTCGTCTGGTTTTTATGTCTCAAACTTTCGAAGTAGTCTTTTGTCTGGCGGTGAGACATTTGTTCCAGTCAGGGGGGGAATTCTTTGACTGCCAGATCACACCCCATTCCATAATCTTCCAGGCCCAATTATGGCCTACATATTACATCACAAGGCACGCCCGCTGGTGTGTCGTTGTCGGGCTGCTGTTGCTGCTGATTGCTGGAGTTGGGCGGCATCGGGCGAAGTTGGTCAAAATTGGCTGATATCATGGCTTCTCCGTTACGCCTTTCCGGAAAAGCACTTGAACTCGTAGCATATGACTAAGCCCACAAAAATCGCTCCAGTATGTTTTTCAACGAACTGGAAGGTACTTTTATACCCAAACTGCCAAGAAACAAACTTCTTTGATTGGACTTTTCCCAACGCTAATCAGAACACTACATCCCTGTTACAATAGGATTCTAGCCAATAATAATCCACAACCTGCACGATTATACCGGAATATTAGGTAGGAACAAGGTTTTTTTTTCTTTTGTAATACTGGCAATGGTGGGGTGGATTTCTTTTCTTCATTTTGGTCAACACCCCCTGCTGCATACTATCTATAAAACCTGAGCCGCAACCCCTCGAGTCCAGACTTCACATCTTTGTTTCTTAACGCCCTTTATTTTCTACCGTTGACCAGATAACAACAGTGAAAGTCTTTTTTTTTGTTTAATATCCTCATCTTTTATCGACAAACAAATACTATTATAATCTTCGCAGTTGTGTCTGTGTATTTGTTTACAGTGAGCTAGCACCGCCTCCCTTTTCCTTCACGATGTTTCCAGTCTTTCTTTCTGGCGATGGGTGATGGAGGTGGGAGTCAATCGTCTAGTGATCTTCGCACCACGCCTCGACAAGCCCCTCAATTCCAACTAGCATCCGTCGTTCACTCTCCGTCTTATGATCAACCGTAAAATTTCACATTGGCCAAGTCTACCTGGGCATTTTCCTGAGCCTCTCGATTCTACCACAAGCATGATCTCGCGATATACCAGTTGTGCAAGTTGTTGAACCATACATGACATTACTGAAATCACGCTCGTTTGTCTGTATGTCCTCTCCATATATAGTGACCTCAGGTTCCGTCGTATCGGCGGTCAATTCCGTTAGGAGCCTAAAGACAAAGAACTACAGAATCAGAAAAAAGAGAAAAGATAAGATAAGATCTACATCCCCACCAAAAAACCAGAGAAGAAGGGAACCAACCAAGAAAAGAAAAGATCGATCACTGTCGTTTTTCTCGCCGCTACGGAGGTAACCCTCCAGCAATGAACTCTCAGTTCTGCCTTCGACAAGCAGTGTTCTCGTGGACATTTGCTACCGAAGCGCCTTAAGATATAGTTAACACATTTTGAACGCTCTACATCTTTGGCTCATTGCGCGGAATTCCAAGGTATCTGAATAATGTTACTACTATGACATCGTCTCTGATTAGCCATAACGGCTGGATGAATGGTGTCGATGAGCTTTTGCTCCCCATCTACATCCGAGACTTGACCCTTTGGAAGCTGTCCGTTCTTGGTATTTTGAGAGCGAAGTATCCTGTCCGAGAAGCCACTGTTAATAAACATGGATCGGCAGTAATACACTTCACGTACTCCAGCTCTAGCGTTGTTGGTGAGTAGACGCCGAGACGGAGACGTGAGTTTCTCATGCTGTGGTACAAAAAATGGAGAATGGCCATTTGACTGCATTGCGAAAAGATGGCACCGATTTTGCCTGAGTAGCGCAGACAGTGAGTGAATCGATGGACGGCAGCCGGATTGAGGCCTGTCGCAGCTTGCTGAGAAATAACATCAAGTGATTCTTTGGTTTCTTTTGCCAAGATGCCCGACTGTTGAGAATTCCAGATGGTCCATGGCTTTTTTCAAGGTATTTTTCGTTGGAATTTGACACCCCCCTCCTTCATCACCCCCACCTGAGACCCTTGTCGAGTTTGGTTTAAGATTGGCACAGGGCGCCGCTTCTGCCTGCTATCAACATCAATAAGCCTTGTGGCCTCTATCTTATATATATTCTACACTGCGCTGTTGTGTCGTCGGGAATGACTTTGAAATTTTTCCTTTGGTGACGTCTGATGTGGAAGGTCACCAACCACAGCAAATTGTGCTACTCACGGGTTCTATAAAAACGTTGACTACGTCGTCTTTGAGACTTCTGTGTGATAATATCGCCCAGTTCCTATAATAGTTCTTTCTAGTGTTGTGTTCGGACTAATATATCTTTTTTCAACATCTTTGTTTTTTTGTCCATTTCTTTTTCCTATTTTTTTTCTTTCTTTTTGTTCCTGTTTACATATTTGTGACATCCGATCATAGCAACTGACCAAAATTATAGTAATGCCTGGTGACGGAGAACCTGTTATGCTGCTGATGGCTATGGTGGCTCAGTTGGGCCCTCTTAAGTCGGTACGTTTATATGACTCAGCAATTCTCCAGGATATGTCACGGGCTAACATTTTGTAGATTGATTGGGACCTCGTTGCTGCCCAACTCAAGAAGGTCGACAAGCCTGATGGTGAAGTAACAATGAGTGGCCATGCCGCCCGTATGCGGTTCAACAGACTCAGTACCAAGTACCGTTCGTACTGGGTTGACTGTCTCGAGAAGGTGGAAGCCGCCGGAAAGAAGCCCGCCTGGCCCGCTCAGCGCTACAAAAACAAGAAGCCCCCAAAGGAAGATCAGGATTTGAACCGTCTTGATGGAGAGGACATAGAATTCGTACACCCATCTGAAGACTCTGCTTCGTCTTCCTCTTTACGGAAGCGGAAACAAGACGATGTTGATGCGCTTGACATGGCTGTTTGCAAGAGTCGTCGTATTGATGACACCGATACTCATATCCTATCTAGAAGAGCTGCTATCAACTCTTCTACTGGTTGCCATCAGGCCCTCTGTAATGGTAGAAGTTTCTCTGCTCCTTCAACCGTACAGCCTCACCATCAGATGGTCGAGTCTTCTAGTCACAGTAGCAAACCTGTCCCTAACTCCTGCGCTTCGACTTCAACGAAGATTGGACAGCGGAACCCTCAGTCCATGATGACCATGCTACATACGAGCGCTAGCTTGGGCATATCTAGAATTAACATGAGCCTGCAGAACAACGTCCCCCATCATATGTTTGTTGGCATGCCACGTACCGGATCGATGGACTCGACAACCTCCATGGGTGTAATTAGCCTGCCTTCGGGGACTATTGATCCTTTGGCCCTTACGATACCCGGTAACATAACTACTGACATGTCTGGATTGGACTTTGATTTTGGTGCAACGTGCACTGACTTTGTCGGCCTGAACAACATGACTAACCCCAGTTCTGCGTCGATGACTCCGCTCCACACGCCGAATGGAGGTGGCCTTCTCTTGACACCGCAGTCGGTCATGACCGAGGACTTTGACTCTGCATACACGATGGAAAGACCCTGCGGCCACGGCTTGGATGGCTTTGGCGGAGCAACAAATTTTAAGATGGGGCACCGGGGATCCAATTTGGACATTCCCGGGTTCGATTTCAGTGCTGACTTCCCGCTTTTTACTCCGACTACCGATTCTCATTGTGGCACCTCGGCCTCTTTAGGCTTGGGATGCTAGGTTTTATAGGGCCATGGAATTGGAGAGGGCAGTTGCATGGATACCATCATCGTTAGGTCATGTACATAGCCAAGCTGGGTTATAGTTGTGCTTCTACTTGTTTCAGTCGTGCTCGTCAGAACTGATGGAGGGTTCACAGTACAACCATCGCCAGTTCTGTCCATAAAGAAGTGTCTTTGAGTTTCTTTTGGAATTCTTGAGAGTTTGACTTTTCTTTTTTTGATCATCGCTATAACTTTCGTTATGTTTTGTATATCTTCCATTCAGTAAGTATTGCGTCATGTCAAACGATTTTCATGGCACAGGTCATTAACATGTAGATTATCAATCATGTTTTTTGGGATGGGATTTGGATGTCGATGATGTTCCACGGGAGCTATGGTACTCCTGTTGGGTCTCCTTGGGAGGAGTTATGGAGTTACGGATTCGGGTCTTTGGCTTTTGAGATATCAGTGTATACCGGCTTTTATTGTGGTCTTTTGTGGGTTACGAGTTTCAAAGATCATCTCTTCTACTTCATCTCATCTCTGTACGAATAGAACATCATTGAACCGATTTCTTTTTTTATTATGTTCCCATGATATCTTGGTGCATGTAGGATCATTCCATATTCTCGTAATTCGTTTCAATATATATACATTGTCGCTCTCTCAAGCCTGCTTCAACGCCTCTCTCAACTTGGGCAAAAACTCGGCCAGGCTCTGATCCCTCTCGTTCACCAAGACATGCTGTCCGTTCTTGAAGTAAGTCACAAGGTCCGCCTGAGCCGGCGACACACCAAAGTCAGAAGCGACCTGACGTTGTGCGGGGTCCTCGAGGTCGAGGTAGACAAAGGTGACATTGGGGAAGGCGGCGGGGAGGCTGGAGGGCGATGTTAGTCATCAATATGAATGTCAATTGTGGTGGAGGCTCAAGATGTTGGATTGGAAGATGGTGAGAGAGAGAAGGCAAATGATGGAATTAGTGAAAAAAAAGGGAGGACAACTTACTTGGAAGTGTAGTCAGGGTGAACGCCGAAGGCGACGACGACGACAACTTGAACCTTTTCCTTCTTGAGAGTTTCAATGGTAGCAGCGCTGGATATATGTTAGGGTTGGGGTCAAAAGCGGCAGACTTAGTAGTGGGGGTACACATACTCGCGGACAGTGGCGATGTTGGACATTTTGACTGGTTTGAATGTAGGATGAATGATTAGATTCAAAGGTGAATATGATGACAGAGGTGATTGCTTGGGACAAGGGCTCCTGCAATGGATACTGATTATGGAATGGATATCTGGGTGGTTTATATACTACGCTTGGTGGGAACTCAGGGGCGGAAAATCCGGCGTCCTCACACATACACACACAGACCGCCCACACTTTCTTCTCACCTAAAATTTGATGGCCTAGACTGTCTGTTACATTTGGTAACCGAGTCGGCGGATTTCTCGTCTTTCCAATGGTTGCATCTGCCCAAGATGGCCCAAAGGGCATAGATTGATTCATTGGTTGGGCTAGGGTACCAACGAAGCGGAAGGGAGCTTGGAAGGTTGAATCTGACAGGTAGAGAGGGTTGCTTTATTCTGGCCAGTGTTCTGGATGTGGTGGATGGTGGCGATGTGAGGCGTGAGTTTGGCTTAGGGGAGAGGGGCTAGGAGAAAAGGTGAGGGGCAATATGGGGCTGAGGAGGATCTTGGGTAGTGGTGGGGAGAGCTTGGGTGCATATGCAGGTGGGATATTAGGTATATTTATTTACTTATTTGGGCTGGGTGACGTGGAGCAAATGGTGGTGACAGGGTTACGGTGGGATGTATTTTAGGGTTTGTGACAAAAGAAAGGTGGGGGGGGTAGCTTTGGTGGGGGCATTTTTGGTGAATGGTGATTTAGGTTGGAGACGTGATGGTGTGTATGGTTTCACCATAGATTATAAGATGCTCCCTAGACATTTCTTTTCCCAGTAGCTATCACCTTAGTTCCTTTTTTCTCTCCATTCCCTCTTGTCTTCCGAGCAAAACCAAACCTACGTAATCACCATTAAGTTGGCAATCAAGAAAGACGGGAACAAAGAAAAAAAGGTCAAGATGGATCTCTCCATTACAGACCCTCGCGCTCTCAAAGCCTTCTCCCGCAACCTCTCAGAAAAGCCCGTCGTCGACTAGGATTCGATGGCCCGCGATCTCCAGTTATCTTCGGGTAAAGTCGCCCGCGACCGCTTCCAGCAGGTCCGAAAGTAACATGGATGGTTTGACAATGGGAAGGTGGGAAGTGACTTGAGTTACAAGGCTAGATGGAAAGGAGAGAGTGGACATGGGAATGTAAATGGAGGAAGGGGACGGAGAGTGGGTGGAGAAGGATCGGGGAGTGGAAATGGCAGTGGGGATGGCAAGGTGGTCTATGAGATGGAAGAAGAGGTATTTGTGGGGGAAATTGGTGCGGCGGGTGTCGTAAATGCTGGCCCGGGAACGTCGCAATGCCATCAGTGCTGGTTTCGACTCAAGTCACAAAAAAGGATACGAAGCCTACGGGCCTCATTCGACGCTGGCGCCGAGGAACTTAGCTATTCGGGATGTACTGAGGGGAGATGAGGGGGGAGCGGTGAAGATAGAAGTGAAGAAGGAGGCGGAAGGGGATACATGGGTCCTCAAATGGCATACAGAGGAGGACGGAGGATATGAGAGTTGGGGGAGGGGTGGGCCAAGGTGGAAGTCTTGGATGATTAGGAGAGTACGAGACAGAAGTGTTAAAAAAGGAATGGGAACATCACATATTACAGGAAGACAGACCGAAAATACCACAGAATGTGGATACAAACAATGCAGTTGTGTCTCAAAGGAAATATCATGATGATTCAGACAGATACTCATACATCCAGGAACCTAATTAAGGAAAAAAATTAATCTACCTGGTTTCTTCTAGACTCTCCGAAGCTAATGATAAATATCATGATTTTAAACTTAGCCTTGAACACTACTATGAACACTACTACATGCTACATATCAATGACTCAGTTAGCTACCACACTAAAACATCACCACCTTCCAACATGACCAAATCTACCATGCCCGCTTCCCCCAGCAAATCCTTCTCTCCCAGGGACATTGACCTTCTCCATGCCCTTTTCTCCAACCTCCACAGCCGCCCCGATGTCAACTAGGAGAAAATTGCAACAGTCCTCAACCTCAAAGGGCCGAAAATGGCACAGAAACGATATAAAAATATCTTGAACAAGTTTGGTTTGAGGACGGTGATACCGAGGGAGGAAAGAGGATCGTATAAAAAGGCTGGAATCGAAGAGGAGGCGAATGAAGCAGAGGAAGAAGAGAAAGGGCTGAGTATCATGAAGAGAAAGATGCTTTTGGGAAAAGAAAGTGGGAAAGGGAAGAGGAAAGACAAAATGTTGATTAAAGCTGAAGAAACTCCGGAAGTTGAAAGTAGCAAAGACAACTACGACGATTACGACGGAGGCGTCAAGGTTACACTGTCTCCTTAGTCATCCAAATGTACCTCCACTTTCCTACTACGGCAACTTCTGACGTCGCGCCCACACACAATTACACTCCTTCGTCCATCACGTCATTTAGAGAGACGTCTGATCGATGTTGGTCCAACATAAGAGCCTACATATATGCATGCAGGCCCGGCCATGAGGGTTCTCAGCAGGAAGTGTTGGATGAAGAGTACAACTGAAGATAATATATGAATGATCATATGACCTTTTGACGTCCCAACAATGCAACATTGAACTGATGGGGAAGCAGAAGAAATGCCAGTTATCTATTCATCTGGTCTTGAGGATATGTGGTAGCTAGTGACTAGGAGAAAAACATCACAAACCAATACCTAAAATTCGGAACGGAACGTAACATATCTGTGAAATTATGTGCGTGGCAGAAATCAAATGATACATACAAACAAGAGAGGTTTTGGGTAGGGATCACAGGGTTAGTAAGGGAAACAAGGACGACACGAGATTGCTAATGGCGGAGAGGAGGAGTTGTGTAACAAGGGGTGGACAGAAGTGTGTTGGTTAGAATCAGTAAATATAATTTACAGGATAGCAATATATGGTAATGCTGTCAGTAAGAGAAAGGGCAAACCTTGGCAACAAGTTGCTGTTGGCTGTAATGAGACGAGGGAAAGCAGAAGGAAACACCCGTCGGAGTATGTCGAGCCGGTATTTTCTTCTGATGTTATTGGGTCTAATCTCTGTAAAATGTTGGCGTTGAGTTTCGGGAGATCCCGGAATATTGGTTGATTAGTTTCAACATTCTATTTAGTTTATTTGGTTGTAGTTGTAGTCAGCACTATTATTGCACAATGAAGTAAGTATGCACTATCAGGTCTCCATTGTTCCACAAGGCCCACCTGACACTTCTTTCCCAGCCTGTCATGTGCCGAGAATTTAACTTTAATTTCCTTCCTTGCGTCGTAGATATCCTGTTCAGCTTACATAATCTATCTGCCACTTTGATTCCGATCCCGACATCAGCATCCTCCCTTCCCCAACCAACATTCACCAAACTACTCACTTCATTACTTTCCTCTTGTATTCATCAGAGTACATGATCATCATCATAATTTCTTGTCCCATTTGATGAGGTTCGAGTTTGCTCTACATATTTGGCCCTGTTTTCCCCCGTCACATTGCTTCTCTTCCTGCCTCACCAGATAAACCTCCGGCCGAAACCGGCCCCTCAACTTCCCCGGCTTACTCAACACCAGATGAATTCCCCAACATTTATCTCCATGAAGAATCTTCCACAACACAGATAAAGCCCTTCAATCACCATCACTCGTAACCAATCATGATCTCATCACTCACGGCCCTCGTCATTTCCATTGTTGGTTTTTCCTTGCTCTTGGAGATACCTTGATATAACAACTACAGCAGATTACTCGATTGATAACATTTGAAATCTCCGGACCTACGTAGCCACCTGACAAAAGCAAGCCAGGCACAAATATCAAGGTCCAATCAATCCTGTTGCCACCTTGCGTTTCGAAAGAAAGTTTGGCCTGCGTGCTTGCGGATATTTGCTTTTTGACTCCTACATGCACAAAGTCCGAATACCCCCATTTTCAGGTCCCCTTGTTGCACTCTGGAGGTAACGGCACCAGGAAGTCCATGGAACCGTGACTTCTTCGGAAAAGTCCATTACCTCGGACTCAAGTACAGTTTTGGACAACGTTTGCCTGTCGCAACGTCACCTTAACTCATACCCAACTTGCCGATTCATCATCACTGATCTCCCGGCTTAGTCACACAGACTGCTAGACTTCCCTTTTCTACCTGCCCCAACTTCGTCTTGAATTTCTTTTTTTTCTTCCCGCCTACATTCTCGTTTTTTTAAATCTTCTCCTTGTTTGTATACCCACCTCCACCATCTCCATTTCGGCTAATGAGTACGAATACTTTGTGTATCCATTTTTTAAAATGTCCGCTCTAGAGGTCAGGTCTCGGGCTTCCGAGATCAGTGAAGGGAGGGAAAATAATGGGACAAAGCGAATCCGAGGCCCATCATTGATGTTGCTGGACATACCCGGTGGTCAAGGTGGACAGAGACAACAACAGCAGCAACGGAGAGAACCACAGTGTGTCCAGCAACTGCGAACCGCAAGACCCGATGACCACCAGACTTCATTGCCACCTGACGAATCTCTATCCTCATCACGTATCCTCTCGCCTACCATTGATGGTTCCGGTGATGAAGAGGTGGAGATTCTCGATGATTCCTCCACTCATCTTCGGTCCTCAGTGAACCCTCATCTCTTCGGGGCTCCTCCATCGCCAGCGCAGCCGGTGTCGCCAAATGAATCGTTTGATGAGGATGCTTTTTGTGAATACTTGAAGGTTAGTTTACATCACGAGTGAGGACAAGATTAATGCTAATATGGATGCAGGCTAACATGGGAGAGCCGATGAATGTGAGAGGGGGCCGGGTTACATGTTGGGATACAATTCACAACACGGACGAGGAGTTTTTGTTGGCAGTTATTGGAGCTTGTGAAGGCGGTGTAAGTATATATACCCCAGAGTCTGTTGACTTTGCGCAGGACTGACCGGACTTAGATCAATTGGAAGGTCGCGGCTTATTACTTTGGACACACCAAGGGCGCAACGTAAGTCTTTTTTGTTTAGTCTCGTAATACTCGGTCCACCTGGAAACTAATCTCTTTCTCCTCTGTGCAGCCAGAAACGATTTGAACGTTTCCTCCAGGCGCGGAAAATGTGGGTCGCCGATTTCTGGGCTATGCGTGAAAAGGTCACCTACGTCATCGACTGCTTCAAACGCATCGGCGTTCCCGAACCCGGTACCTACGCTTGCCGTGAGTTTCTCGATTACTTTCCTAATATTCCACCGGTCCGCACACAGCCGAGAGACCTTGCATGTCCGGGTATTCCGGCGACAACTCATCTTGGTGGAGCAGACGGAGATGGAGAAGATGAGGGAATGAGTAAGGGAAGGAGAGGGGGCAATTTGGGAAGACGCGGAGGCCAAGGTGTGAACTCAGAGAAGCACAATCAAATGGTTCAGATGAGATTAATGAAGCAGCATCGGCAGGGAGTCCAGGCGATGTCCCAAATTGCCATGTCCTCCGGGCATTTTCCTAGGACTATCGCCGACGAAGAGTCCCTCCAATGCTACGTCGATCGTAATGATCTCGACAGCATGTCTTCCCACCAATATTTTCGTACACATCACGGCTCATCAGCACTTCAGTATCCGCCACCAAGCCCAGCAGCCTTTGCCCAGCGGCAGGAGTTGACGGCAATCTTGGACAATGCGGCCCCGACGCACACGACGGCGGTTGTCGATGTCATGCCGAGGGGAATAAGTATGATGCAGAGAAACCACCAGATGGGGGTCTACGGGTTTGTCCCGCAGTATTGTGGAAGAGGATGCGGGTATTCCATGCATGGGGGAATGTCGATGTCAAGAGCTGCTACGGGGTCAGGGAGGGGAAGCCATGGGCATAGACAGAGTCTAACTTCAAAGAAGAGGGGGCTACCCGAAGAGTTTGAGAATAGACCAGAAAAGAAGTCCCGGATGCTGAGGGGGGATAGCGAGTTGGGATCTTCGGGGACAGATAGCTCTGCCTTGATGGCAATGACCATGGCTTTCCAGAATCAATTAGGCTACCAGAACTTTTTTGATACTCAGATCTTGGATCCTATGCTGGCAACTTCTAGCGATGTTTCTCTCCTCCCAGAGTTTCCTTCTTGCGATGGCAATGTCCCAGTTGACTTTTTCGCCCACAGCGGCCTTGATGATTTATCGGTCCCATTAGACAAGTGTCCGCTTGAAGTCACTGGAGTGGATAGCCTAATAGATCAGGAGCCTGGACAGAGTGTGGATTCAGAAGTGTCAGGTATGGAAGGAGGGATCAGAGGCGGAGATGTGGATGGAGATGGCGATAGGGATTTGAGAGAGCTCTTAGGAGGGTGTGATAGGGGAGATTGGTTAAGAATTGGTATAGGATGTGAAGCGGAGGCACATACGGAAGCTGGAGTAGCATGAGGAGATAGAGAGTGTAGGGTTGGCTTGGTGATTTGGTTTGATTGTTGGCGATGGATTGAATGATTGAATTGGGGGGCATCTGTTGGTGGTATTCATATCAGGAGGATATCTGAGCTAGAAAATAAAGATAACATCATTATTATGATTTTTGATTCAGAGGAACTATGCCGTAGATACTGACTTTTCAAAAATAAGCCGAAGCCCGTGAACCGTTTAGTACCATGTGATCTCACATAAGCTTTTACCACTGGATAAAAGTGGGTCCTGGCTATCATTAATTTCCTAAATTGGAAATCAACTGCACTTCATTCTGCTGACAAAGCATCGAACGTGAAAATTGACAAACGTCAACTTCAACCATGATACGTTCTTATCCTGTCAAGTTGTCCTTGTGATTCAAAAAGGTTTTTTGTTTTTATTTCTGTTGTTTGGTAGATTCTCTTTTTTAGTCAACTCATTGTCGCGTTTCGTCCTGAAGGCTATATACACAATTCACGGGAATCACAGACACACACACCTCATCATGCAAAGCCTCATAACATATAAGGCCAAAATCCCCGTTTCTATTACATACAGTTTCTAACTTCTTTCTCTTTCAACTTTTACAACCTCTGTACTTAGACTACTCGACTCTAACCTTTGTCCTGCAACCCTCTTACAACCATCGTCTTACCGATTGTCCCATTCGGACTTTGGCCTGTAACAGCGACTCAATTTCTGGATCTCTTTATCTTTAAGCTAATATCGATACATTGATACTTCACGACCGGGATTTACCGCAGCTACCTCCAAGATCTGCTCGATAACACTGAGCGAATAGAAACGGCCCATGTCCTACGACAAGTATTTCATCGTTTGTGCTCAGTTCTGGAAATTGAGAGATACGTACCCATCCAAGGCTTGTTTGGACTATCTAGAACATCCCCCATAAACCTTCCTGAAAGGGATGATGTTCAAACTTCTCTTTTGTCTACTGGTTCCAATTCTGGATCTTTTTACACCGCAGGAGACTGTTGTATAATAATTGTACCAGCAAGATCTTCCGCTTTCTTCCCGTATTAATGGTGAAGTAGGAGATTGCTGTGAAGGGTGATGGCAAAATTGTTGCTCGGCGATGCATCCTTTGCCACTCGACAGAAGGATTATACGCGAAGACTTCACCATGTTTGGCCGACGATTTGCAGAATATGAGAGTCACAATATAGGAACCTTTTCTGTCTGTCACATGTCTTTGCGAGTATCATGGGATCTCTTGCGCAGAGTGCAGGGGCATTCCAATCCCCCAATCGCCATCCCGGTAATAATCATCGAAGACTACATTTGAGTCACTCATAGTCCCCCATCAACCCTACTGTGATATCTCCCGGTCTTCACCGAAGCTGCCGGGGTAAATACTTGCGCAGGCAACGATCTCGATCACTCTTGGAGTGATTTTACTCAGGCAGACATCAAGCTGTCCACTGACCCAAGCATTCTGGGAATGGTGATGAGGCTGTCGCTTGACTCAGGAACTGAAATGTATTGGGGGCGGGAGCGAAGGGTGCACAATTGGACCCCTGCGACCCAGATTTGATCACCGAAGGTGCTAAAGCAGTATTAGTCTCGACTACGGTTGATTATTGTTATCATGAACTTAGTTCTAGACAAAATCTGCTGTGTGTGGTGCGCTCGGATGATTCTCGCTGCTCGGTTGTTTTGTAAAAAAAAAAAGGCACCTGTTGCCTTCCAACGGGACTTTCATCTGAAATGGAATTGTTTGGACGCATTGAAAAAAGGATTATATGTTCTGGTTACATTGCAGACCACTGAGATGTGTAGATATCGTGAGGATTTTATCCAACCTTGTATGGAAGTAAACATCCAAAAATTCTCACTTCTTCCATGTATTCATCTTTATCCACAGCTTAACTCGTCTTGTAGTTGACAAAGATTTCATATCGCTAACCAAGATACTTTCTTTGAGATACAGACAGCAAATAGCAGAAATGATAGCAGTCTCAATATTACAGCTTATCTTTGAAGCTGTACCAAGTGCTACCTTGGAACTGGATTTCTTCTTTTTTAATTCTCGTCCAACAGTTCCACAATTTAGAGAGATAATCTAACGTCAAGGTCTTGAGAAATACGAGCATTTTTGGTACTGTTTTAAAAGTTTACTATCTCTCGTCAGGATATCCTCGAGCTTTTAACCCTTCTTAGCGACTTAAGTTGAACACCATAGCACTAGCTTGGGTTTATCAAATTAACAATTTCCCAGAAATCAATCGGAAACCAACAACATCACAGTCCAAAGCAGGATCTCTGTGTCCTGTCAGTATTTCACAAAGCAGATTTCATACACATACCGCGTTGGCTCCGTCTATCATAACCGGCATCTCGTCATCGGCTATATCATGTCCATATCTCGTCGACCCTCAACCAGCAGCATGCACTCGGGTTTCTCCTTTGATCGGCCCCCTACTCAGCAATCCATCAGCAGGTTTACAAACATGACCAGTAACAACTTCCCTCCACTCCCCACTCCGGCTTTTACCAGTAGCTTCGGGCAACAACAACAAAAACAACAGTAGCAGAAGCAGCAACAGCAACCGACGCAGCTTCAGGCCAATACTTTCCAGCCCATTTCTACAAATGCTTCTCTATCCACCCGCGATACCTTCTACTCCCCCACCAACCCGGTCAACCTGACTCTACATCCCTCATTTACCATGGGCCCATCCTGTAAGGAAGCTATCCGACACAACGGGCTTTCTTACGGCGCCTCAGAGAATCGCTTGATGGCTTCCAAGCTTGCTGCTTATCGAGAACGCAGGGAGTTACCCTACACGTCTAGCCCGTTGACTGACCCCCGGATCGTCATCGAGGAGTGAGGGATTCTCCAGGTTTTGCGGCTGGCTTGTGGTGATCCCACAAAAAAGCCGACCGAAAAGTACGAAAAGCTGCGGACGGAGATTGTGAAGTTGTTCCATGAAAGGGACATCAATAGGTCTGATGAGGCAGCCTAGCAGATTGCGAGGCAGCGGATCGACTTTTTTCTTAGGATGGCAGCTAAGGAGAGTGGAACTGGAAGAGGCACTGAAAGCCGCTGGGCCGCTAAAGGAAAACGGGAAGCCTGAGATGCCCAATGACAAGTGGATGGCGGACGAGATGAAGAGGTATGAGAAATAAGAAGCCATTCGTGCTGCTGTAAAGCGCCAGAGCCAATAGACACAGAAAGACCTGCATCATTCGCGGACGGCTTCGGGGAGTTCTCAAAAGCCTGTACCTAGTCCTGTGCCCTACAACTTTAGCATAGAAACCCCTCAGTTGGGGCAGTTCTTTCCGGGGATAATGCAGACCCCGGAGCAATATGGAGGGTTAGCGGGTCTTTCATCGTTCCCGTCGATGACGTCGCTGTCTTCGTCAATGTCGATGCCCCGGTTAAACCATCCATGTCCCATCTGCCAACAATGAATCATATGGGCTTTGGCATGGGATTATTGGGACATTCGATGTCACAGATGCCGCTTCATAATATCCCGAGTGCCATGCCGGGGCTGTCGGGATCTATTGGAAGAGGGGATGCCTCTTTAGATCCACATATTATTTCACCGATTCGGGATACTACTCAAGAAGCCGTTGCACAGGCTGTGAGGCCAATTTTGTGTGATATGGATACGTTTCTCAAAAATTGGAAGGTTAGGATGAAAGAGATTTCGGAAAGGGCACATGAAAGTATCCGGGTGTCAGAGGACAATTTGAGGGAGGTAATGAGGGTTTCCAAGAGCCTGATGGGGGAAATTGAAAAGGGGATTGTCGAGTTTGAGATTTCCCACGATTACAGTATGACGAAAGTTCGTGACGAAACCCGGAGAGTTAATGAGAAATTGAAGGGAGATATGAAAGATTTAGCGATGCACGAAAGACTGTTGGAGGAGGCGGAGACCGGAAGTGATGGCGGGACAGAAGTTGTTCCGGAGTTGTGGGAGACGCGGGGACAGGCCATGGGAATTGGGGTGGTGGGGACACCGGAAAGAGTGCTGACACTAATGGTCAGATGAAGTTCGTTGGGAGAAAGAATAGCGGAGAGTGTGGAGCGGTTGAGTGAACAGAGGATGCTTTTATAAGGGTTCAGGTATGGATTACATCTGTTACATTTAATGAGATAGATAGCAACATTCATAGATCTACATGATACAGAAGAGTAGGTTATATGTTTGGTAATCTGAATATTATAGGATTCTAATTCAAGGCCTCATTTTTTCCTTTCCATACAAGTATATTCCAGTATTCTGCAACACATCCAATCAATGAACCCTAATAGATCGCCTTCCGAAACCCTGCCGATGGATTGTTCCCCGGTGAATATTTATCCACGGGAGTCTCCGGTGTTGGAATTCTGCCTGGGGTCAAGAGAATGGAAGTCATTTGGGTTGTTGAAGGGACAAATCAGAATGATGGGAAGAGACTGAATGGAATGGAATGGAATATTGAGGAAGAAAGCGGTGGAAAGCTTGATTACCCTTGCATTTCCGTTCAGATGCCTCGATTTCTGGAATAACATTTTTTCAAGACATGCCGACAAAAAAATCATTACCATCACATCCGTAACCGACCAAGTCCCCACGGCTATTCATCACTAGAGATCCCGACAGAACCTGCTGGAAGCAGAGACGCAGGACTATTTAGTCTATTTATTTATGACATGATTATTTACCGGCCTGCAGAGTCTTCATGGTTTCTTGGGCTAGATACACAGATGTGGGGCTCGTGGAAGATTCTCCAATTTTCTGAAAGTGACGGTTGGTCGGCTTTGTTTGTTGCGTGAAAATGAAGCCACAGAATGTCCAGAATCGCAAGAAATTTGCTGCACTCTATCAGTAGATCAACAAGTAAATGCAGCACTCCATAATAGAGAATAACAAGTTTTAAACTTTGATAGGCGAAGAGAACTACATACATATATAAATAATAGGTTGGGCATTTTCCATTTCTGTTAAGGTTAACCCGCTACCAGAAACCCCGACTTTTTTTTTTTTTTCCTTTTCCGCTGCCCATGCATCCTGAATCTTCTCTACCCTTCTGTTCCCTCTTCCCCAGGTGCCTCCAGGTCTGCTCTGTGTGCCACACCACGATATCTACAATTAGCTTCCTTCGCCAATTTGAAGTTTCTGGTTTTCTTTTCATTTACTCTTTTTCCCCCTTCCCCTTCTTAGTCGCTCAGTAAATACTCCTCTATTTGTCGCGTTTTTTTTTTCTTTTTAGCACCACGAAAGTCACAATGCAGCGTGCTTTTTCTGCTCGTACTCGCCAGACGGCGTTGTCTTCGGTTGGTAGATTGTCAACCGTCAACCAGACTCGTTTCATTCACAAGGTAAGTTTGCGTCGGTTGGTAGTTTGCTCGGAAAAGGCGGAAAATAATGGGATGGAGATGGAGATGTGTGGCCGGAGGGGATGGAATTTGCGGTGGTGATTGTCTGTGCTGCGGACTGAGTCAGTTGGCAGCCGGATGGTCGATGATCGCAGAGATATCTTTGACCGAGGATGTTATGATTTTTGGAAACTCGGAGTTGAGAATCTTAATTGACAAACTTGCGTCAAATAGGAGCTCAAGTTCGGTGTTGAGGGTCGCGCTGCTCTTCTTACTGGCGTCGAGACTCTGGCCAAGGCCGTCGCTACCACTCTCGGCCCGAAGGGTCGCAATGTCCTGATAGAGTCCTCTTTCGGTTCTCCCAAGATCACTAAGGGTATGTTACCCCTTACTCTATAAAATTACTTTCAAAATCACATCTACTAACAATGCTTTCCTGAACACAGATGGTGTGACCGTTGCCAAGTCCATCACTCTCAAGGACAAGTTCGAGAACCTCGGTGCCAAGCTCCTCCAGGATGTCGCTGGCAAGACCAACGAGACTGCCGGTGATGGTACTACCACTGCCACCGTCCTCGCCCGCGCTATTTTCTCTGAGACCGTCAAGAACGTCGCCGCTGGCTGCAACCCTATGGATCTTCGCCGCGGTATCCAAGTTGCCGTCGACGCCGTCGTCGAGTTCCTCTACAAGAACAAGCGTGACGTTACCACCTCTTCCGAGGTCGCTCAGGTTGCTACCATCTCCGCCAATGGTGATACTCACGTCGGTAAGATGATCGCCTCCGCCATGGAGAAGGTCGGCAAGGAGGGTGTCATCACCGTCAAGGAGGGCAAGACCTTGAGCGATGAGCTCGAGGTCACCGAGGGTATGCGCTTCGACCGTGGTTTTGTCTCTCCCTACTTCATCACCGATGCTAAGTCTCAGAAGGTCGAGTTCGAGAAGCCCCTAATCCTGCTCTCCGAGAAGAAGATCTCTGCTGTCCAGGACATCATCCCCGCTCTTGAGGCTTCCACTCAGCAGCGCCGTCCCCTGGTCATCATCGCTGAGGACATTGACGGCGAAGCTCTGGCCGTCTGCATTTTGAACAAGCTTCGTGGTCAGCTCCAGGTTGCCGCTGTCAAGGCTCCTGGCTTCGGTGACAACCGTAAGTCCATCCTGGGTGATCTCGGTGTTCTTACCAACGCCGTTGTCTTCTCTAATGAGCTCGACGTTAAGCTTGAGAAGCTTACCCCCGATATGTTGGGTTCCACTGGCTCCATCACCATCACCAAGGAGGACACCATTCTTTTGAACGGTGAGGGCTCCCGTGAAGCCATCACTGCTCGCTGTGAGCAGATCCGTGGCGTCATAGCCGATGCCACTACCTCTGAGTATGAGAAGGAGAAGCTCCAGGAGCGTCTTGCCAAACTTTCTGGTGGTGTTGCCGTCATCAAGGTCGGTGGTGCCTCTGAGGTCGAGGTCGGTGAGAAGAAGGATCGTTTCGTCGATGCCCTGAACGCTACCCGCGCTGCCGTCGAGGAGGGTATCCTGCCCGGTGGTGGTACTGCCATGATCAAGGCTTCTGCTCTGGCTCTGAACGACATTAAGACTGCCAACTTTGACCAGCAGCTCGGTGTCTCCATCGTCAAGAACGCCATCACCCGTCCCGCCAAGGCCATCATCGAGAATGCTGGCCTCGAGGGTTCCGTTGTCGTTGGCAAGATCGCTGATGAGTACGCCAAGGACTTCAACAAGGGCTTCGACTCTTCCAAGGGCGAGTATGTCGACATGATTCAGGCTGGTATCCTTGACCCCTTCAAGGTTGTCCGTACTGGTCTCATTGATGCCTCCGGTGTTGCCTCTCTTCTGGGAACTACCGAGGTCGCCATTGTCGATGCTCCCGAGGAGAAGGGTCCTCCTGCTGGCGGCATGGGTGGTATGGGTGGTATGGGCGGTATGGGCGGCATGATGTAAGGAGGCTTGTCCAATAACCAATACTATTGTGTGATTTGGAATCTCGAGCGTTCCCCTTGTCGGTTGATTTACTTTGTATTGGAGGGGTTCGATACTAGGACCTTTCCATGTTGCCTTGTTTTCCTAGTTTCCTTGTTTTTTTTTAGCTTTTCCTTTTTGTCCAGCCTTTGCGGCTTGTTAGAGTCCTTTGGACCTGTGTACACTACTTCCATTTGATTTCCTACATCACCATATTCCTTTTCACTCCGACATATATCCCCATTCTCTTTCCGCTTTTACGAGGACAAAATATGCCTCTTGTATCATAGACATAGTGTAAAACATCAAAACGAGTTATGGAAATTCAAGAAATTAGGGTATGTTGATAGTTTGTGATTATGGGATGTTTTAGATGTAAGTCCCAGTGATGTGTTACATGAAGTGCTAGGTATAAATGTAGGTTGTTAGGTCACGTGATTGCATACTTGGTCATGATCCCGAATGTCAGACTTTAGCGGACCATTGTTATATAGATGACAGTAGTCAATAGGCTTTATTTTCTAGTAGCTATTATGAATCAGATGGTCTACACTATCGTCAGAGCTGAAGGCCATTTGTTTCTTGGAAATGGGGCCGTTTTACGGACTGGATGGCATTGCGATTCAGTTCAATGAAGGTTGTCGTGATGATGGTCATGGTGTTGAAAGTTGACTTTTTTATCAGGAAGATGCATATGTTGATACCTAGAGATCCAAGTATCTATTTAGTTATTAAAAGAAGAAGGGTAAAATGATACATTTCATGAAGATCAAGATTGTTATTCGTGGAGGTTATATGGATTGCTTTGAATTGCGTCCCAATGTCTAATGGTCAGATGGCAGATGGACTGGTTAGGGGCACATACGGGGGGTGGGGGGGAGGGGGGGGGCTTTGCTTTTTGTTATGTGTGTATGTGGAGGGGTCTTTGGCTGACAGGCGCAGGCGGCTAGTTTGACGGTTTAATGGAGGGGATCGTGATCTGGTTTTACTGAGGGGGGAAGTGGGGAGTGGGGTCGCCGGGGAGGGTTGGCTTTGGCTATACATGCTATTGAGCATCTTTCTGTTCAACTGGAAGTCTTGCTTCCAGATTAATGCATATGATTATAATTCTGTAGACTATTATTCATAGCGATTCAATGGCACTATTGAACATATATTTACATAGTTACATGTTTTGTATTAAGTCTTTAGTTATCATCACAATCATTATAATCCGTTTCCTCGGTGAATCTTGTATAGGCCCTTGTACTGCCTGCTCGTCCGCCCCTGAAGATACAGATGACCCCTCTGTAGCAGCCCCCACCCCGCTCTCACAACTCCCTCACCAACCCCTCCTCCCGACCAGCATAGCCCAGAATAGGACGTATGTATGAATGTAGCCAAATATTTATAATATTTATATATGTATGCACCATTATTATTGAAACTGACTATAGCTGTGAAGT
This sequence comes from Ambrosiella beaveri, assembly GCA_030294605.1. Taxonomy (NCBI): domain Eukaryota; kingdom Fungi; phylum Ascomycota; class Sordariomycetes; order Microascales; family Ceratocystidaceae; genus Ambrosiella; species Ambrosiella beaveri. Next base: position 155,868 of record JARQWA010000031.1, read on the forward strand.
TGAAGTATTACCCATTACCTGCCTTCTGATTTTTTTATTTGCATATTTGGTAGTAGGCATAGGTTTGGTGGGTGGATGCATAGCATGTATGGTGGGCTAGGTGTATGTTTAGATGCTCAGCAGTAGTAAATGGCGTAGCGCAGCTAAGATAATTGGGCAACCAAGGTACAGCTTTCCTTCTTTCCTTTCGTTTTTCTTTTTCTTTTGGGTTTCATACCTTTGTTTTCGACGCATTTGCATAAAGCCCTTTCTGTGAGGATTCTTTATATAAAAAAAGTCCTTTTGATTTTAATTTCCTTTTTTCCTGTCTGAGATTTCCTCGATTCAGATCTAAAAAAAAAAAAAATACAATTTCACAATGGTAAGTTGAGTGGGGGGTGAAGCTAAGCTGTGGGAAAGGGAGCTCTTTGAGATGCGGTGTTTTGACCGAGAGGTGGAATCGCGGGGTGATGATGATGACGATGGGCGGGTTGTTGCTTCTGTTAGGGAACTGCCTCTATGCTTGTATGCATTGTCGTGATGCTTTTTTTATTTTGAGATGTCGTCGAACTGGGGCATCAAGTGTCGTGTTAGATTGAAACTTCATCGTGTAGCGTCTCATTGTCAATGACGCCACATTCGATTGGGAGCTTGATGGAGCTCCAGTTCTGACCCAATGACTCCACAAAGATACAATGTGTGTGATCAAAGCTAACAATGACATTTTATTGTCATGGTGTAGTCTCAGTCTGGGTATGTCTGCCATCTTCACTTTTCCTTTCGAACTTTTCTATCCTTGGTTCCCGCATGATCGGTCGTCGATGTCTACGTTCGCCACCTTAGCTTTGTCTTTCCCTCTATGATCCAGTCGGCCTGCACTGGCAATTTACTTTTTTTCTACCTGCGCACCTGAGTATATTCTTCTGATTTCCAAACCATTGGTCTTATTGGCGGTTTGGGGGTTGGTTAATTGTCAATCTCAAGACGAGGCTACATCGATTGCGCTTGGTTTCAGAGCTTGCGCCATATATCGTGTGCCTCACATGGACCCCATCTTTCTTGTCAATGACAGTCTCCCGTTTCAAAAGAAAATGCAGTATTGCCCTCGACACTAATTGTCCTTGATCAAGCCTTTGATCATTTGCGATGCTATTTTTTTTTCTGTCATCCTGTCCGAACGTTTCGAACCCATAAGCCTCAACATCTGTTCGTCCCCCGCCATCGAGCCTTCTGCCCCGCTTTTCTCCGCCATGAGGAGGTAGCCCAGGCTACCTTCTCTCGACATACTGCATATATTCAAGACCCCCTTCACACATTTGGTTCTTAATTGACAAAAATGTCTCCTTATTCTGGACCCTTATCATCCACCACGAGGAATTGCCTGCAATGTCTTGGGACTTGGGCGCAATAGTTCTCAAAGGTTGCGGTCCATCGGCACATCAAGCATGCTTGCATGGTGCAGAACTATCTTTCTTAAACCAGCCGTGGCCTCTCTTCGTAACCCCTCACTTGTGACCTCTATGTGCCAGGTTTTTTTTGCTTGCGCGCAGCGTGATTGATGAGGGGCTGATGGCGAAGGTCTTGCTCTGCATCAAGGTTTCAGGGCGCTGGTTTTTTATGGCAGAAATAACTACAGGATCAGTTGAAGGGAAGACTTTTGTCGTAAAGCCGGCTGTCATGCAGCATACGGACATAGGGCCTGTGCCATGTCATGCAATGCGAGACAAAGGGAGCTCGAGTATACTTGACTCGATGTACGCATCAACACGAATGGTGTTGGCAAAATGATAGATACTGGGACAACATGATATCACTCGAACACAACTACCCCACCATCAGCGTAGCAACTGATAGCTAACCCTTGACCTTCTTACAGTGCTTCCGTCGCGCAGGATTGCATTACTGCCTACAACGAGCTTAAGCTCAGCAAGAAGTACAAGTTCATCATTTACAAGTTGTCCGATGACAACAAGCAGATTGTCATTGATGAGGCTTCTCCTGAGACTGACTACGATGTTTTCCGTGAGAAGCTAATCAATGCCACCACTAAGTCCAAGAGCGTACGTAAAGTTGCAGACGAGTAGTTTTGTCGACATCATGTCTCGATCACTAACATTTTTCTTTGTGCTACAGGGTGCTGTTGGCAAGGGTCCCCGTTACGCTGTCTACGACTTCCAGTACACTCTGGCTTCCGGTGAGGGTGAGCGCAACAAGCTCGCCTTCATTGCCTGGTCTCCCGATGATGCCGGCGTCATGGTAAGATACATCCTACTTGAAATCAAGACAATACCGTGACCATATCCATTTGCTAACGCACAATCACATTTTCCAGGCCAAGATGGTCTACGCCTCCTCCAAGGAGGCCCTTAAGCGTGCCCTGACTGGTATCGCCGTTGAGCTTCAGGCCAACGACTCCGACGACATCGAGTATGACCAGATTATCAAGACCGTCAGCAAGGGCAAGGCTTAAACGGTAATGTCTAGTTGCTACTTTTTCGCTATCCTTTTCTTAATATCTTCCCACTTTTTTTCAACCATTATCTGGTGATTATGAGGAACACGACCTGTATATTCGACCACTGTAGAAAGAACCTATTTGCGTCCTAGGTGACAGCCTTGACATTGTTCTTGTCAGAGAATGTGGCTGATATGATTTCCTGATGAAGATTCCAGAATCATTATGATTATTGTGTTAAGTACTTGATAAAATCGTAATATCATGTCTCACTGCTTGGCCTCGTATGCTGTTCTAAAGGCACCAATAACGTCTTTGCTCACACTCTCACTGCCCACCTTTTTTGAAACGAAAGCCGCCAACTCCTTCCAAAACTCCTCTGTTCCTAACACCTTCTTCGCTTCCAACTCCTCATCCTTCTCTGCCGGCGGCGCTGCCGTCCCCACAACCGCCGCACCCCCCATTATCATTATTCCGAGCTCAACCTCCGCGACAGCCTCGTTCCCCAATAATTCCTTGAGTGTCTTGGAATCAACCACTGGCTTCTTACTGTAGAGAATCTTGACTTTGGGAAGAGGCGTTTGTGTTTGCGTGGCGACCAGCGTGCGCAGTGAGCCAATGGGGGTCGTGGGGTCTTGAGAAGAGGCCGTGATGGTGAGAGGGGGGTTCCGGGGGGACTTAAGGACGACGTTGATGGTAGTAGAGGGGGAAGAAGAGGTGGTGGCAGAGGATGCAGAGGGGACGGCGGGATTGGGGGATTTTTTTACCATAGGAGTGGGCATTTTGGGCAAGGTGAACTGGTGGGGTTAGTTTTGGGAGATCAAGTGGACGAAATAGACGGGAGAAGACTTACGGCGGGACGGGCGGGGAAGCGGCGGGGGTCCTCAACGTGGTCGGGGGTGACGGTGATGGGGAGGGTGGCGAGGTGGCTCAGAAATTCCTGAGCATAAGCGATTTGGGTAGCCATTGTGAAGAAATTCTAAATGTGTTTGTCAATGAAGAGTGGGTGAAGGTAAAAAAAAATCCGCGATTTTTGAGTGCGATTGAGATTGAGTGTGTATAATGTTTAGTATTGTTGTGCCACTATCGTGACGTTGTCCCTCTCTCTTTGCGAACATTATGTCGGGTTCCTGACATTTGTCCCACTTCAGTTAGCCCCACCCTAGCTCCTAACTCCTGTCCAAGAAGCTTCCGGTGAGGGTCTCTGGTATTAGGGTCTTATCAGCACGTGCAAACAGGGATTTAGGGGCTTCAATTGCTTATCGCCATCCTATAGAAAAAAAAGTTTCGGCACCTGCCCTAGCAAGTGTCTTTGCAGTAGAAGCCATTTTCCCACCACCGCCAACGCTGCTCAGAAAACCTCGACACTACATCCATTTTGCCCAAACGGTGTATCCAATCGAGCCCATCATCATATTCATTTTTGATCTTTCGTTTTAGCATCTGGCAAGCGCATTAGTTTCATTCATTTATACTTTCTCTTTTTGATTTGAAAGTCTTGATACCCCCTCAACCACATAACACACACAATAACCACCCCTCAACAACCTCAAAATGGGCGTTGGTCGCCGTATGGGCAAGAAGCAGGGTATCCCCGATGTCCTGCCCGAAGAGCACTTTGCCAAGCTCAAGCGCAAGGCCGGTCTCCCCGTCGATAAACCCGAAGACGAACCCGAAAAGAAGCGCAGACGAGGCCCCAAGCGCGAGAAAGCTGCTGCCGCTGTCGAGAAAGAGGCCGCTGTTAAGCAGGAAGGGGCCTGCGATAGCCGGACAGCAAAGAAGGCCAAGGAGTTGAAGGAGAAGAAGAAGGCACAGCAGAAGATGACGGATGAGGCTTTCCCGACTCCAGCTAAGTCGGTGTTCTCCAAGGATAAGTCTAAGAAGAGCAAAAAGGTCTCGCTTGTTGAATCGGAGTCTGAAGATGAGGAGCATGAAGAAGACATTGAGATGAACGACGAGTTTGACGAGGCCGAGCTTGAGGGATCCGACGATGACGACGATCCCACGAAGCTCCGTGATGATTTCCTCAATTCGGACCCCGAGGACGATGTCTACGATTCTCAGGAAGACCAAGAGACCGGCCACAATCTTGTTTTCTCCGAAGACGAGGACGAGTCTGAGGCCGAGGAATTTCTCAACGTCGCCAACCTTGCCGCCGCCTCCCGGAAACTCGACGAGGAGCGCGAACGTGAAGAGGAGGAAGCCGAGGCCGAGATGCGCGACATGCAGACCAACATTGACGACGACGATCACCCCAAGATCCTGCAGTCTGCCGATAATGATTTGGAGGGTGAGGATCCGCTGTACGCCAAGCCCAAAGCGCTGCTGGCCCCCAATTTGCAGATGCTCCGCACTCGCATGACCGAGACCATCCGCATTCTAGATAATTTCATCCAGTTGGCCGAGCCTGGTTACTCGCGATCCGAATACACCCAGCAGCTGATCAAGGACATCTCGGCCTACTACGGATACTCACAATTCCTTGCTGAGAAGCTCTTCAATCTGTTCCCTCCCCGGGAGGCCTTTGCCTTCTTCGAAGCCAACGAGACGGCCCGCCCCGTCGTTATCCGCACCAACACCCTTCGTACCCATCGCCGCGACCTCGCCCAAGCTCTCATCAACCGCAGCGTCACCCTCGAGCCCATCGGCAAATGGAGCAAAGTTGGCCTGCAAATCTTCGAGTCCAACGTCCCCCTCGGTGCCACTCCCGAGTACCTCGCCGGCCACTACATCCTGCAGGCCGCCTCCTCTTTCCTCCCCTGTATCGCCCTGGACCCCCAAGAGAACGAACGTGTCCTCGATATGGCCGCTGCTCCCGGTGGTAAAACAACATATCTGGCCGCTCTCATGCACAATACCGGCTTTGTCCTTGCCAATGATCCCAACAAGGCCCGTGCCAAGGCACTGATCGGTAACGTTCACCGCCTCGGCTGTAAGAACGTTGTCGTCTGCAATCACGATGCCCGTGACTTCCCCAAGCCCCTCGGCGGCTTCGACCGCATCCTTCTCGACGCCCCATGCTCCGGTACCGGTGTCATTGCCAAGGATCCCTCCGTCAAGACCAACAAGACGGAACGTGATTTCCAGGCGCTTCCGCACACGCAAAAGCAGCTGCTGCTCGCTGCCATCGACTCTGTCAACCACGCTTCCAAGACAGGCGGATATATTGTGTACTCTACCTGTTCCGTGACGGTCGAGGAAAACGAGCAAGTTGTCCAATACGCCCTCTCCCGACGGCCCAACGTACGCCTGGTTGAGACGGGCCTGGCCTTTGGCCGTGAGGGCTTCGTGTCAATTGGCGGCAAGATTTTTGACCCGTCACTAAAGCTGGCCCGCCGGTACTACCCCCACACATACAACGTTGACGGCTTCTTCGTCGCCAAGTTTCAAAAGATGGCTGCGACCCCCGCCATGGCTGCCAAGGTAGAGCCGCTGGCGCCCGAGGACAAAGCGCCAATTACCGACGAGGAAGACAACAAGGTTGTCGTTGATGCGAACGGGCACGGGCTCAGGGTACAGAAGGGGAAGAAGAATGAGGAGAAGGACTTTGCGGACTTTGACGACGAGGAGGATGCCAAGATTATTGAGAAGGCGCGGAGGAATGCTATGCGGAGACGCGGGTTGGATCCGCGGGCAAATCCGCTGAAGAAGAGCCAGGCAGAGAAGGAACAAAGGAGAGAAGACTGAAGATGCCACGAGCAAGCCCGAAAAGAAGGGTAAGAAAAATAAAGCTTCTTCTGAGCGTGTTATTCCTGTTGAGGAAGAAAAGAAGGGTAAGGAGTCTGTAAAGAGTGAGAAGTCCACTCGCAAAACCCGGAACAAGAAATAGGTGCTAGGCTGGCACAATGGGAGCTTTTAGTGGAGATCTACTTTCTGTTGCATTAGTCGAGTTGGTTCTCATGTATTGTATGTATTTGTTTTCTGGACTTATATTATCATGTGCATTTAGTAATGGACGGCGTTGGAATCAATTAAAGTCTAATTTTTCAAGAAAACAAGTTATTCAAAGACATTGTGACAATCACATCACATAACATATAGGATCCATTAAAGAGGTAACGGTGAAAAAAACAAATGGTATATCAAGAAATAAAATGTGGTCTGTAAGAATCCAGAGTATCGTCATTGCTTCATCAATCATAAAAAAGTACAAAAAAGTAAATGCCAAAAATAGCAGTGAACAAGAAGCGAAGTAATTTTGGTAGCACAGCAACAAGATCTAGGCGGTTGCACAAGAATTAGTGTCTCAAGAAAGTAGGAAAATGCGTCAAGTCGTAATCTGGTTAGTCCCGCTTATCACAACAGGATAGCAAGAGGCCAATCAGCCCAATCAAAAGGAACGATGAAAATTCAAAATGTGCACCTCTTCCCAGACAGTCAAACAAAGTACACAAACGGAAATAACCAAGCCATCAGCCGAACAAATCAAATTTAATAATCGCCAACGACGAGGTCCCGCAGTGTCCACCGCCAACTGTCATGATCACGACGTTTACCCGCATCCATCCACCTCTCGCATTTCTTGCGCCATCTCTCTTCTTCCTCACGCTGACGACGGATGAACTCCGGACCAACGTCGAACTCCTCGCCAACAAGCCAATCATCTTTAGCGTCAGAAGTACGGCCACCGGAGATGGTCAAATCACTGGAGTCAGCCGTGTTGTCGGCCAGATCAGGAATGTCCTTGAAGGGATCCTCATCCGAGTCATCATCGAAGCCGTCGCTCTCAATGCTCTCCATGATGTCGGCTTGCGAAGTAGTGGCAGAATAGAGATTGGAGGATGAAGGACGGCTCCGGGGACCGCGTTGCTGGTGATGGCTAATCTTCAACCAGCACATGTTCTGGGGGTCAAAGACCATACCTCCAACCACCTGAATGCCCTTGGTAGCAGAGATGTTGGTAATCAAGGCTGGACGAGGCGTTGAGGCTGCATGTTCTCTATCCCGAGCGGCCAGCGCCGGCATAGTCAAAGCAGCAGGGGACAGCGAGTCACTCGGCGGCTCAAAAGCAGCCAAGGCACCATCGTTGCCTTCCCAGCGATAGGTATCGGGGTTGTAGCACATTCCGTTGACAGCTAGGACACATGTCAGCATTTGTCCAATGCGGTACATGCACTTCTGACGCGCCGAGAGTGGCGGCGACGACAGGGGATTCTTCTCATAATGGGAGTAGTACTCACTCTTGCTCTCCTTGGCGCCTCCCATGTTTGAAATAAGGTGAGGCTTTTGTTGCGTCTTACGAGACTTTCGGGAGCGGACAGGCGACGGAACGCCCAGACTAAAGGTCGAACGGGATGCCAACTGGGCCACGCGAGGGGTCGGAATCTGCGGGGTCGGGGTTCCATGTGACGGAGCCCGCTGGGCAATAGAAGTTTCGCGGGCAATTCTGCTAGAGGCGGTATCGCGGGCAAAACGAGGTGTATAGCTCGTGTTGGCAGTAGAAGTTGTAGATGTTGGAGTGAATGGGGCCGGAGACGGCGTAGAGTTGCTCTCTGGCTGGATATTGGCATACAGTTTACCGCGCAGAGCAGCCTTGGGCCCGGTAGTGACAGGAGCCTTAGTGAACTTGGCTTCGGCAGTAGCCGAGGTGGGAAGATCATCGAAGGCTTCGAGCTCATGCCCATCGCCAAAGTGGCGAGTCTTGGGTTTGCTAAACTGTCTCCAAGTCCCATCGAGCGTCGCCTTTTCGTTCGCACGATACCGACGCGGACTAGGCGAGCGGATACTGTTTCGAGAGGCGGTAGTAGTACGAGACGTGGGCCGAGTGTCAAGTGACATCTCACTGGTATGTCTGCGAATGACGCGTGGAGCAGGCTTCGCAAGGTTCTGTGGAGTGGAGGCCACTGCTGAGGTCTTGCGGACACCAAAGGTGGCCGAAGTAGGAGTCGAGTTGTCGGAATTTGCCGGGGTTCTTGGACGGAGAAGGGAACTAGGGCGACTGCTAAAGGAGGATCGGCTAGACTCAGTACGCGAAGGAGGCCGGTTGAAAGTAGACGCAGAAGCAAGCGACTTGTCGGTCTGAGACCCTCTGAGGACAGGAAGAGATCTCTTCATGCGCAGCAACTGAGCGTTGGTAGTGGTAGGCTCGCGAAGGTTAGAAGTGGAAGTTTTGATCCCAACTTCGCGATGTCGACTGGCAGTTGAAGAAATGGATGAAGTTGAGGACTGCGTCGTGGTCGTGGCAACACTGGAAGTAGACGATTGGTTGGAATGGCCCACTCTGCTAGGGGGGCGACGATTGGTACGCTGTTGGATGGGCCCGCCACTCTCGGAAACGGGTTCCAGCAATGTCTGAGTGCTGTGTCCGAGGCTGAGGCGAGGGAGCCGTGACTGTGATGTTTGATGGGGAACTGGTTTGTTGAAGGTGATAGAAGCGGAAGTTTTGATAAGAGGCGAGACCTTGTCACTCCCGTTCTTGCGCTTAACATGCTTATGAACGGTCTTCTTGCGCGTGTCCAAGAGCGAGCCCTCGCCAATCTCGAGGCCTGACAGGAAGTCTTCCTGGTCCGGAGAGGGCGTTTTCAGAGGTGAATGGATAGGTGCAATTATTCTGGTCCCAATGGATGCGGTCAGATCGGGCGAGTGGCTCTTCCTACGACTACTCAATGTACTCAAACGACCCTCCAGATCCAAGACACCAGGTGGCAATTCAAGCCCGTCAAAAGTATCGTCCTCGCTCTCAACCGTCATAGTGCTACCAACGCTAGGACTTAGAGCAGAAGCGGAAGAGCTGCGCGTAGAACGCATCTCTCGACGGGTTCCGCCATAGCGGGTACCGAGACTACCACTGCCATCCCCCCAGTCCAAATCATCATTCTGTGACAAGGACGTCCGCGGAATGTCTCTATTTTTGCTAAGAGTGAGCTTTCCATCAGAAGGCAGCTCAAGATCAGCCTCGAAGTCATCATCGGCAGAGGCAATTGAGATGTGTGAGTTGATGTTGATGTGTTTCTGGGGCGTTGGAGGTGTAATGAGCGAAATGGGCTGACGCTGGGTGCGTTTCGATACGCGTATCATCTCGCCGGCAAAGTCATCATCATCCTCGTTGTCACGGAAGGCATCGAGGTTGATATGTCTAGGGCTCACTTCGGCTTCCGAATATGAAGAGAACTTGGGAGGAGTCTGTAGAGGGTTCTGGCCAAACATGCCGTTGTTGTGCTCAGATACCATGTTGGCGGAGGAATCGCTAACGTGCCTCAGTGTCTCGGGAAAGGCAGAAGCATCCTGTTGCTTGAGACACAGCTTCTGGCCTGCTTCTGGAAAGGCAAGATCGGCAGCCCAGTCGTCCTGCTCCACCTTCTTGACCTTACGGCCGCCAAGTCTCTTGATAGACCCACCCATCAAGGCCGAGGCCGGAACATTATCGGGCAGAGGAATGCCAAGATTATGGGCAGCGGCAATGGCTGCTTCCATTGTCGACTTCTCGTCCTCCGGAAGTAATATATGGCGTTCCTCGCCGTTTAGTGATTCCCGTTCAGAGCGGAAGGAGATATGCGATGAATGTGAGTCGCGGCGGTGAGAGCTGACAGATGGTGATTGGGGCATTATGGGGCCGGTTGATTGGCGGCCTTGGAAACTAATATCATCCAGCAGGAAATCATCGTCGTCCCAGTTTTCAATATCTGCAGAAGGCGAGAGGGGCTCGCGATGTTTTAACCGCAGGGTCTCCATTGTGGTATGAAAATTGTAGATGTGGCGTTGATGGAGGAATGGATGGGTGATTATTGTTATTGGTAAAAGCGATAAGTTATTACCATGCCCCGTTGCTAAATGTCACGCGCCTATATTTGTGTCTACAGCTTTAATTTATTGGTTGATTGATTGATTGGAACGTGTTATTTTGTCAGATGAATGGCTTGAATGTTGATGTTCAATGTTGACGGCGGCTGGTTGGAATGTGGCTGCAGACGCGGCAAGTTGAAGCAAAGAAACAAGATATAAATGAGGAAATGGGTATCAAATTGAAACAGAAAGGACCGGTAAAGAGATTCGTTAGGTTGTTATAGAGGTAAAGAGAAATTCGTTATCGTGAAGAGGTGGTTTGTTGGATATATCGTGAGCTTTTGTGGCGAGTAGGTGCAGCAAAAACAGGCAAAAATGCGATATGTAAAGAGTGACGGTAATAAAGAGCGTATAGCTGACAACTAAAATGTGCGAATAACAAAGCAAAAGGGATTATCCGACTTTTGTCGTTATCGCGAAAAAAAAAATAGAAAAAAATAAGGGCGATAAAAGAAAAACACTAGAATAAAAAAGAATTGAAGCCAAAACTGACGATGAAAGAGGAGTCATCAATTCGGGATTTTGCTAATAGATGGTATGGGCCAAGATATATGGAAAGACAAAAAAAAAAGGAAAAGGTGATACTCTTTTCAGGTGCGATTACCGGGCTTTACGGGGGGGGAGAGGGAAGAGAGGTTCCTGCTGATAATATGCGGTCCCTTTAGTGTTTGGTTACAGGGGGACTAAGGACGGACAGTGCACTGGTTCCACGGTAATTGGTTGTGTGGATAGGGTGTATACTAGAGTAACATTCGACGAGGCAGGAAGCAAGAGCAATAGAACAATTTGGTGGTAATGATTGAGGATAATATGAAAGCTAGAAGTCATTATTTGCCCAAAGGAGGATAACATTGAACTGTGCAAAGAGTTGGCGATTGATTGCTTGTGAGGGGGCGGGAGGGCTAAAAGTGGACAAGGTGATTATCTCGAACAGGGGACTTGGGGCCCTGTAACTACCAGTGGAAAGTTCTCTGAAGATAGATATGTGCCTGTCTCGTGGAGAAAGAGTGGTTGGACTCTAACAAACACAGAAAAGATACATTTGAAATTTGTTTCTTTTTCGACACATTTTTTTCTTTGCCATTGGCTTACTGTAGAGTTATCTTTTTCATCTTACTATATATATTCACACAGAAGAAAAAGAAAGAGGCTGAACTCACAGCTAAAAAAAAAATGCACAAAGGTGGCTGGACAATCTCTGCACAAAAAATTTTATAAGATTTCTTGTGCTAGTGTTTTGCAGCTTTTTACCAGGGATCATGCATAAGCGAGGTTGACGTTTGACTCTGGCGAACGAATGCTCGTGAGATGACGTAAAGGTATTTTACTATGGCCATTGTGCTGCCAAATATATATTTATGGACTGTTATGCAGTGATTCTATTGCATCGTGTGTAAAAAATATATAAGCTGGAAGAGTGTCGATGGTCGGAAAGTATCCGGATAATAATTATGGAGCAGCATATGGCGAGATGTTGAAGAAAACCAAGGGAGGAATCTACAGAGAAGGTATATATCCATAAGGGCAGACTACAGATTCCGTGGAATGTAGCACTCGTCTATGTTGATCAATATAGCGTCAATTCACAGATACATATAAAGTCATTTCCAAGCAAGATCATCACGTCCTCGATGTCGTACAAAACCTGCACGTAATTCCGATTCTATAAACTTAAATCAACCTCTTTCCCCACAACCGACAAACCAAGCTCCAAGCCCCAATGTTGACATGTAAAGTAAATAAATATAAACCTCCCCAGCCCACCCGTAGAAACACCAACAAGAAAATGCACCTTAGCTTTCTCCATCAATGAAGAATCCTCCCCGCCACCACCTCGGTTGCATCAGGCAACGGCTCTCTGCGAAGCTGCCGAAAGCACATGGAATACAGGCGGCACAACGGCTATGCAGCAAGCAACCAAATGCCAGTGCCTTCTTGCTCGGGCAATACACACGGGCCATGTAGTCAGAGCGACGGACGACAACATGACAATAGAGAATGGGATCAGAGCATTTTATTTGATCAGATGGTTTTGAAGTAAATATTTACTCAAATGTATCTATTATTTATGTTATTAAACAATGATGATGATAAATAGATACCAATGCGGTCGAGCTTACGACGAAACAGCGGACAGCGGGGTTGAAAGGAGAGAGATATGTAACAGAGACTGAGGGCCATCTCCGGATATTAGGATATTAGAGGGGAGGAGAATGTCTGTGAGTTGGTTATGCCGCTACCGGGGATTCGAATTTGGGAGGGAGGAGAGAGCTAAAGAGATGGTGAAAGTGCTTGCAGCTATGGGTTCACTGGTGTTAGTTCGTTAAGAGGAGAGGAGGGGGAAAGATGAAACAGCCGGGAAGATGGAGGGTTGTATTGATGGGATATCGGTCATTTACTTGGTGAGATGTGATGATCTTTGCGGTAGCAGTTGATGATCTTTATCCTTAGCTTGTTGTATAAATAGTCTTCCTTTTTGATGCAATGGGTGCTCTACGGGTGATGATGTGGAATCGGTACTCGAAAATGTTCAATAATGTGACGTTTCTGGCTAATGTGAACAAAAAGGGCTGAAATCCAGCCTTATTCCCCGGCCTGGTCGGCAAGAAAAGAAAACAAAAACCAAACAACATCCACATCTGGAAGCCGAAATGACTTACTGCTGCCAACCAACAACCAGGTCATGAAATGAGGTTGTGCCTGAAGATCATCATGATCTCGATCTCTTCCATGTTCAATCCCTCCCGTTCTCCTTTCCCCAAGATGGGCGCCACATGAGGCGTTTTATATATTTATATGTGGCGTCAGATCAGGTACCCAAGGAGCTTGGACCAGCTGCTGCCTTGTAATGGTGAGGATACTGAATGACAGCAACATCAACATGTCAGCAAATAATCATGTCAACATTTCATCAATCTTGCATCAATCTTGATTCACAAACTGTTGATTGATGTTTTTCTAGTTACATTTTTGATAACTATCATCCGCATCATATACATTAATCTTCACTCATCTGCACAAAAAAAAGCAAAGAAACATATGATCTCGCCCCATCTCCACCCTTGACCCCTTGTCACTATATGAATACCACCAACCTCCTTCATCAACTTCCCCTCTCTTGTCCATTGTCCCTCGTCGACGCTCTGCTCCCTGTTTGAGCCTTGGATCAAATACAACCTGCAAACCGAAATTCGTGGGACAAACTCACATTGGGAGACATCAATCATGGAATCCATCTTCCGGGTCCCATTAACCCAAAATCCAAAAGAATTCGTTTTGCTGCAAATTCACCAAGAAAAGCATGAAGACCCGTTGAGTCTCAAGTTGGTTGCCACGGAAGGCGAGGCCGTTTACACAACTCAGGGTATGTGGTTACACCAGAAGTTCATTGCCACAATCTGATATGGCCAATGTATTAACCCAAACCCTAGTAAACCGCAGTGACTTGGAAAAAGCAAAATCAATTCAAAATAGTATTACCGACAGCGAATGGGAAACTATCTTGGAGTCAATCTTTACCAAAAAATACGTCGACCATGTTAAACTGGTGGCCAAGGTGAAAAGTGGTGTTTCGGTAGATATCTTTGTGCAACGTTTTGCCGAGGATTTTTCAGTACGTTTAATCCCACCTTCTCTTCATCTTCTCCATTTACAACTTTTTTTTTCTTGTTTTTCCTTCCCATGCCCTCCCGATATCGAGTGGGGGTCTCTCCAACCTCCTCACTTCTATATCAAATTTAACTCTGCATTCCCACCCCTGGTCACCACATGGCATTCATTTCGCCGATTGCCACATAACCAAACCCAGGTCAATCCGGCTGATATCATGGGGATCCTTGCTAACCCTATCGTGTACACAATTTAGACAATCTTGGGTGCAATTGTACTAAAACAACAGGATGATGTCGACCCGAATATCGTAGATTGGTGTGGAACGGCGGCGGAGGAGGCTGCGCAGTTGAGACAGTTGGTCAAGGAGAAGGATGACTGGAATTTTCTGTGTGCGATGAGGACAGAAGAAATGAAGATGCAGTTGGGCGAGTTGGCCAAGGCTAAAGAAAAAGATGAGGAGGTTTTGATGGGCAAGTTTCTGGCATTGTTGAATGAGAAGAAAGCGAGAATCCGAGAATTACAGAAGATGGTAGACGAGCAGGAAAGGATTATTGAAGAGAGAGTGGAGGATGTGAGGAGGGAGTACGAGGAGAAAGATAAAGAACGACTGAACAAAGCAGACAAGGAGAAGGAAGACAACAAGAAAAAGAAAACGGCTAGAAAGCCACGGGCAACGATATCGACCAGGGGATGTGGACGCGGAAGAGGAAGAGGAAGAGCCGACGTCGTGGTTAGCACTAGGAAGAGAAAGGCTGCCGTTAGAGCAGAATCCGATTCGGATGGGTTCGAAAAAGTCAACGTCAAACAGGAAATATCCTCCGACGATGACGACGCTATGGCTATAAAGTCCGATGCGGAACGGATGACCACTGGTGGAGAGGAAACTGGCGATGAAGACGGCGAGGCAGTTGGCAGTGAACCGGAGGATCTGGGAATTCCGATTCGAAAAGAAACGACGCAGAATATGGAGGTGGATGAGAATGCTACGGAGTCGGAAGATGAGGGGAAAGGGAAAGAAGAGGAGGCGCTGCCGCCAGTGAGAGTATTACTATTTGCGGTGAAGGATAGGAAGAAGAAGAAGAAAAGGGAGGATGAACCGGTGCCTCAGCCAAAAGAGAAGACTGACAAGATGGATACGGGGGATGCCACAGAGACCGAGGATGACGATAACGATGAGTTGTGATTTCTATTATTGAATCATGGCTGGTTAAAATACGTTTATATATCCAACATTAAACACAATCTACCGGCGATCGTCGGCCGCAAATACATCTTTCCAGAAAGCCCAGTAATGGTCCGTCTTCCCGGCCTCTGAAATTCCCTTCACCTCATCCTCCGTCAGCTTAAACATATGCAACTTCTCCAGATACCTCTTAAGCCTCTCTTCCTTCGCACTCGTGGTCAGCGCCACAACTCCCTGATACACCACCCACCACAATCCCACTTCCAACGCCGAAACCCCATACTTGCTCGCTAGTCGTTCTCAAATCTCCTTGACCGGGTTCCCACCGGAAATCTCGGCTGCGCGCATCAGCGGGATCAGCGGGCCATAGGCAGCCGTGGCGATGTTGTGTGCGCGGTGGAAAGAGAACAGATTGCCGTGTAGGAGGTAAATGTGGTATTCAATCTGGTTGATGACGGGGGAATGCGGGCAGTTTCAAGGACGGCTTCGGGGTCGGGTTGGAGGAAGTTGCTGACGCCGATGGACTTGGCAAGGCCGAGGTCGATGAGCTACTCAACTTCTTGCCATTTGGCCTGGAGGATTTTCTTGTCGCCCTTGGCGAAGAAGGGCTGGTGAATGAGGTACTGGTCGGCGTAGTCAAGGCCGAGCTTTTCAAGGGAGGTCTTGAGAGTGGCGAGGAACTTGGTGGTGATGAAGAGGGACAAGCGCGGGAGGCCAGAGGCGGCGATGGCAGCACCGAGTTCGCGTTCGTTGCCGTAGAATTCGGCGCTATTGAGGTGGATGTAGCCGAGGGTGGTGGTGCGAGTGGTTAGGGGGCCGGGGGTTTCAATGTAGTGGGCGGTGCCGAGGCCGTAGCTAAGCTAGGAATGAAGTTGTTAGACAGTCCGTTTTGTGGGTTTTAATGTATATATTGATTTTTGTTCTGTTGTATATTTTAAAAATAGAACCTTACGGCGGGGATGGTCTTGTTTAAAAGGGTGACAGGCTCCAGAGACATGATGTAAATATATATTTAATGGTTCGGCTTATAGAGGCTTTCTTTGTGTATAAGCCGAGCTCAAATAAAAAAAAGATCTGATAAGAAATCACATCGCCAGGGGACTCATTTTATAAACAGATAATCTATGGATCCTTTGCCGACTGTTTCAATGACGGGTCAAATGAGGGGCGGTGGCGTCATTGGCGTTATTGAAAAGGCGGCTGTGTGCTTCTATAGAAATCATGCGAACAGGTGGAGCGGGACCGGAGGAGCTCCAAGCGGTTGGCGACATCGTTAAAGCATATATGTACTCAATTTCAAAGTAGATACCCTGGATAATGAATACAAAAAGAAAATAATGTCGATTAACAGCTGTGTTGATGAGTACTCAATCTCCAGTTCGGACGTTAAGTTGGCATCCATAAAGTTGCTTCGGAGATAGATATGTCCCGTCTGCCCCGCACGCATGCACACAAGTATATACCGGGATTTTATTCTATCCACTCACTAGCAAGCAACCCCACCCATGCCGATCAATAAATTGAAATAAATTGCCATCAACTAATACAGGATACTCTATCCCCAAAAATTAAAGTAATCATCTAGCGTTCCAATATCACCCAAATGACATCATCAACGTCATTCCGTGTAGAATCTCAAAACTCCAATTCCGTCTATGCTTAGTCAGCTAAATCCCTCTTTCCTTGTCGACCTCCATAAAACATTGGAAACACCATAATCATCATCACATAGACTTACTTTCCTCCAAGTTACGACCTCTTAGTTATGCTTCTACGAAATCTTTCACAAATACCTAAACATTCGTCATCTTCGTCATCATCACCAAAATTACGACACTACGCCCGTCGCTTCCCTATTACAGCGCAAATCCTAATCCTAAACACACTCCGCACAATGACGTCTACTCCTTCCCCACCACAGTCCATCGACGACATCCCGAAATCTTGGAATTTCACCTCCAAACTGCCCCCCGATCCCAAATATCCAACACCCTATTCTTCCTACAACACCCCTCGCTACTATATCACCCCACGCATTCTCCAAAAAGCCCTCTTCACCTACGTCTCTCCTGTACCCTCCTGCGACACCCCGTCCCTCATTTCCGTCTCAAAAGCTGCCCTCAAAACCCTCAACATCGACCCCGCCACCACAAATTTCCCGTCCTTTCTCGCCACCGTTTCCGGCAACAAAATTCACGGCTGGGACCCCGAAAACCCCGACGGGAGCCCCGGGTACTCCTGGGCGCAATGCTATGGCGGCTTCCAATTCGGCCAGTGGGCAGGCCAGCTCGGGGACGGACGGGCCATTTCCTTATTCGAGACGACGAATCCCGAGGGAATCCGCTATGAGGTGCAGCTCAAGGGTGCCGGGATCACGCCGTATTCACGTTTTGCCGACGGGCGCGCGGTCGTCAGGTCGAGCATCCGCGAGTACGTAGTCTCGGAATATCTGAATGCCATCGGGATCAAGACAACCCGTGCTCTGGCCCTCACGCTGCTCCCCGGCGTTGACGCGGCGCGGGAGACTTTGGAGCCGTGTGCTATTGTCACGCGGTTTGCCGAGACCTGGGTCCGATTGGGGACGTTGGATTTACCGAGGATTCGCCAGGATTTTGAGACACTGCGGGTAATTGTCGAGTATGTGGCCATGGATGTGTTTGGCGGCTGGGAAAAGTTGCCAGGGCGCCTTGAGGAGGCGGAGGCTCCGTCGGCAGATCCGCTAGAGGAGCCAAGGACAGGAATCCCCATGGATGTCATCGAAGGTCCAGAGGGTAAAGAGGAAAACCGTTTCGCCCGGCTCTATCGTGCCATTGTACGCAAAAATTCTGAGGCTGTCGCCAGCTGGCAGGCCTATGGGTTCCTTAACGGAGTCTTAAACACCGACAACACGTCCGTCATCGGCTTGAGCATGGACTACGGCCCCTTTGCCTTTATGGACGTCTTTGACCCCATGTACACGCCGAACCATGATGACTTCACCGGGCGGTACGCCTATTGCCGACAGCCGACCATCATCTGGTGGAACCTTGTCCGCTGCGGCGAGGCGCTGGCCCACTTCATGGGAGCGGCCTCCCGCGTTGACGATGATAACATGAAGACGCGCGACGATTTTGCTGCCGCCGAAGACCAAATTATCCCGCGAGCGGAAGCCCTCATTGGTCAAGCCGGTGAAGAATACAAAGCCGTCTTCACCGCCACGTACCGGCGGCTCCTACTGGCTCGTCTTGGCCTCAAGACGTCAGCCGAGGATGACGTCACCGAATTTCTTCCACAAGTCCTTGACTGTCTGAAGGAATGCAAGATGGACTTCCATCGGTTCTTCCGCTTGTTGAGCAGCGTTAAACTTTCCGAAGTGGGAAAGGACATGACAGCCGAGGCGCTCCGTGACATCTTTGACGTCCCGGCTCATGCCCCGGGGGCCTATGTTGATAAGTTGGTCAAGTGGCTCGGGACATGGCGGGAGCGGGCAGCCGCTGATTGGCCCGGGGAGATGGGTGATGTCGAGCGGGAAGTCGCCATGAAAAAAGTGAATCCCCACTTTGTTCCCCGCAGCTGGGTGTTGAACGAGATCATCGACAAGGTTCAGAAGGAACAAGAAAACGATGTCTTGAGACGGGTCATGCACATGGCGTTAAATCCTTTTGATGACAATTGGACGGGCAAGGAATTCAATGGTGAGGTGTATCAAGGTGACAAGGACGAGGAGCAAAGATGGTGCGGGCGAGTCCCTGTGCAGAACATCGGCATACAATGCAGCTGCAGCTCCTAAAATGGAACCAGATACCTTGTGTAACATCAAGCAAAGATAAAAACGCCAAGGGTTATGTAATCGTGATACATTATGACTGGAACTGTGTTTGTTGGCTGCTAGATATATAAAAGAGAACCCCACTGTAACTATTGGTTGAGCTGTTTGCTTCTCACTGGTCTGTGACTTGAACAAAAGGCTGTAACTGATCCACCACTGGCCATCTGGCCAAGCATTGTTTGACTGTTGATTTTCTTTCCATTGTGGTGAGTCCTCTGACTGGTTCCGGCTAAACGTGTATCCTCTGTTTCCAACATAACATGTAAACAAAATAACAAAAAGAAAAAGGGAAAATAAGAAATATGGTTAGTAAACAAAAAGGTAAATTTCTGTCGTCTGACGCATCCTTGGTCGCCGTCTGTTTCGGCTTATGTTGCTGTTTTTGTGGACTGATGGATCCCGGACTTCCCAGACTCAGACTACCCAATACTCGAAAAACTTCAGACAACACCGCAATGGCTCTCAACGTAGACTGTTAGATACCATGACAGCACCTAAACACCATATGCCACCTGACCATGCGGCTTGTCATCATCCATACCCTGCGCCATAAAGTTCGTCCGGGGGTTACCCGTTTCCTTGGCCGCCGAGCACCGAGCCATTGTCGGTGAGCTCCGAGAAATCACATCAGTAAAGTAAAAGTTTGTGATAGGGTTTACCAACGGGGCCCCCGAAACCGGAGCGCCCCGGTTGGCATCAATAAGCTGCACCTTGCTAAGATTTGACACTGTCGTCGGCTCGACGACGTCGTAGGCGAGAAGCGCAGGGCTGATCTCGGCCATACGCTCACGCAGAACCGCAAGATCATCGTAGGGAAGCGACACACCGAGGAATTCAGAGGCAGCGCGAATGATCTTCCAATCAGTACGGGAAGCACCAGGCAAAGACACAGCAGCACGAGTCATTTGCACACGGCCCTCAGTGTTGACATAGGTGGCTGACTTCTCAGTATAAGCGGCACCGGGAAGAATGACATCGGCAATGGCAGCACCACGATCTCCATGGTGGCCTTGGTATACGACAAAGGCATCCTTAGGTATATCGGTATCAGCAAAGTCATCAGCGCCAAGAAGCCAGACAAACTTGGGCTTGACAGCGGCAATATCAGCAGACGAAGGGACAAAGCCAACCTCGTACGCACCAGCACGAGAGGCCTCACGCTGAAGAACATTGTACCCGTTCCATTCAGAAGTTAAGAAGTTGGACGCATGCTTTTCGACAAATTGGGCTACAGTCTCGTAGTAGGCTTTGGCATCAGGGTGATCAGTGACAGCAGATCCAATAATAATCATGGGATGCTTGGCACTTGCGAGCTTTGTGCCAAATTTACCAGACAAGACTTTTTTCAGAACAGCTAGATCAGTGCCGAAATGATCAAAGTCAAAAGTCGAGTCCCACTTCTCACCAACAACACCAACCTCCAGGTCAGACCGAAGCCATTGTTTCCGGATACGGGCATTGAGGATAGCAGCTTCGTGACGAGGGTTGCTACCAATGATGAGAATTGTGTCGGCCTCTTCTATACCAACAATGCCGGAGTTAAAACTGTAATTGCTACGAACATCGACACCGTGAGCAACAGGCTTACGCCCGGCCTCAACGTCCAGTGCAACATTTTCGGAGCCAAGCTTGTTAACAAGGTCTTTCAGTGCGACCAATGACTCAACCTCCACCAGCGAACCTGCAATAGCCTTGAACTCATTACCCTTGGGGGCAACCTGCTGATAGGCTGCAGAAATCTGGGTCAGAGCCTGTTCCCAATCAGTAGGCTCAAATTTGCCATCATGGCGCACCAAAGGAATAGTGAGACGCTGGGTTTTGAGCCCATCGCAAGCAAAACGGGACTTGTCATTGATCCACTCCTCATTGATATCATCGTTGAGACGAGGCAGGACACGCATCACTTCTAAACCGCGAGAATCGATACGGACGTTGGAGCCGAGACCATCGTGAACATCAATCGACTCAGTGTGCTTCAATTCCCAAGGACGAGCCTTGAAAGCATACGGCTTCGAAGTGAGAGCACCAACTGGGCAAAGATCAATGACATTGCCAGAAAGCTCTGAGTCCAAATTCTTCTCAAGATAGGTACCAATCTGAATATCGTTTCCTCTCCCAAAAGACCCCATTTCCGGAGCGCCGGCGATATCATTCGCAAACCGAACACAGCGAGTACAATGGATACAGCGGTTCATAGATGTCTTGATTAGCGGTCCAATATTCTTGTCCTCAACTGCACGCTTGCCCGTAAGTTCATGGAACCGTCCACGATCAGCACCGTACCGCATGCTTTGATCTTGTAGATCGCATTCTCCACCTTGATCGCAGATAGGACAGTCAAGCGGGTGGTTAGCGAGGAGGAACTCCATGATGCCCTCGCGGGCTTTGTGGGCGAGTGGCGAGTTAGTCTTGACGACCATTCCCGGAGCAACAGGCCAAGCGCATGAGGCGATAGGTTTGGGGGCGCGTTCGACTTCGACAAGGCACATGCGGCAATTTCCGGCAATAGCAAGTTTCCTGTTGACAATAATAACGACGATGGTTAGGATGATGATCATCGATTGGTGACTCGGTGACATATGTGATGTCATAGGTCAAATAAGAGATTGTGTCTTACTCATGGTAGCAATATCTGGGGTATTGTTAGCAAATGCTGTATCCTGGTCTGGGACCCATCGAGCCCGATCGCTAGTTCCTCCTACGTACCTGGGCACCGTAGATCCGGCTTTCTCACAAGCTTGAATAAGCGAAGAACCGGCTATAAACCCCCGTTAATATCTATTATGACACTTTTCATTACCCAATGGCGCCAGCCCATCCACCAATGGCTTACCTTCGATCGATACCTTTTTGTCATCTACACAAACATGGCAATCCTGATTAGCGAGCATTCAACGTAAGGCAAAGGAATAACATACCAATCGTCAACTCCACCTCCGCCTTCCGCATCCCCGTCGTCGAAAACGCTCTACTAATCCCGAAAACCCCAGACCTTCCCGTTCCCTTCAACGCCGACCTTCCCAGTGCTTGCCGCAACATCATTGATCAAATCAAGGAACAAAGTCAAAAAAAGAGGGGCGCCGTAACCAACAGCACTCCGGACAAAGCAGTCCAACAAGTAAGACGAAGATGAATACAGATAAAAGAGTTCAATAGACTTTCGGAGTCAGCGCCCTCGGGTGTAGATGCGAAAGATCGTCGGCAGTGACGTAAGAGCCGTCGCTATCGTTGGTTAATCTCGATATTGTAAGACGTGAGACGTTATCCCAAGCTCTCTCTCTTCATCTGTACCTGGCGACAGGGATCTTAGTAGTGGACTAAGCTTAACTAACATTGGAATAAATGGTCGACTCAATTGTGAGTGTTTTGATTGGCTTACTCTAAATCAGAGAAGCAGTTTGTGCCTTAGGTGTCAAGCTTCGGGGTTATGGGCTTTCACATTATTTTCTTCAATTTAACCCTTAACACGTGATGCCGTTATGACTAAGCAATGGTGGTTGGCCGGACCCGCTTTCGCAACTGATGCAGTTTTTATGCGCGCCACGGCCAACGATGTTTCAAGAATTTCTTTTTCCTTTTCCTTCTCATTGTACCATGGGCACATTATTGTGGGAGTACTTGCAGCGACCTTGGTTGAACTTCATTTCAATTATCGATGCTCCGTCAGGTCCTTCTCTATCTTTTGTCCAAGAGGAAGATAACTGACTCCGATTATGGAAGCGTGGGAGACAACTTGCAAAAGAACTCCATGACCAACGCCTCTTACCGCCGGTAGTTACAAACTATCACTTTGAATTGTAGTTATCATGTTGTGGTGATACGTATCGGAAGCAGGTTGTTTAATCCGTCAATGAGACTCCGGGTGAAAATTACGTGCTTGGTTGTTGGGTATCATGATATGCAGATGAAAGCGTGGACTGGTTCCTCCCAGTCGATGCAGACATTAGATAGTTGTGAGCTTCCCGGTTACATTAATGACGGGCTCCGGATCCTGAGTCTGACGTGCAGCATCTGGAATTTCCACATCCTTATTCTCAACCTCCTCTTGGCTCTCTTGCTCCTGCACCTCAATGTCCATTTACATGGCCTCCATATTTTGCGCCTCTACCCTCTCCCCCTTTGCCTCATGATACCGCTTGTTCAACTGTTTCCCCAACACAAGCGTCTTAGCCTTAGCCTTATCTTCCATCACAGCCTGTTTTGCTCTTTGTTTAGCCTCAAAAAGCTCCTCTTCCCATTCCAACTTGACCTTCTTCCCGTGCTCACGGAACCCGTTGAGTTGCGACGTCAACTTCTCGGCCAAAATAAGAGCCGTTCTCGTTGCGCGATCTCGCTTCGGCAAATCCAGATTGACCGTAATGTCAATGACAGGAACTCTTTGCAAATTAGGTTTTGTATTCATGCCGGCTGGTGTATTCAGCGCAGCAGTAACGACTCGGTAGTCGCTTTCGGGGAGGAGCAGGACACCAGGGTCACGGTTGAACGTATGCGATTCAGGTTCGGTGTAGTGGCGTTTTACAAGTGCTATGTCGCGTTGAGCAAGGGTAATCATATTTCCACGAACTTGATCGTTGTATTGATCTAGTTTGGCGATGCTGGCTTCGATGAAGGAGGCTTCGTCAGGGAAATCGTCCATGGGCAGAGTGAGGTCTTCCATAATTGGAGTGAAGATGCTGGATGACATGGAGCTCAACTCCGGGTTATTGTATAATGGAGGTGGTTTATTCATAGTGAAAAATTCAAAACGAATCTTGAGTAACTTGTGTAATTGTCGAAGTTTCAAACAGTGAGACGAAACTTTTACGTCCGTGAATTTTCATCACTCGTGATACCTGCAGTGCGTGAGGGTTACTAATCACACAAACCCTAAATTATTCAATCTCCATTCCAATTCCTGTAAAACTCTACTGTACCTTCTTGGTTCAGTGACATGTGATATTATAAGTGATTAATCACATGACGTAATCGACTCGTAATGTTGGTATTATTATGTACAGATGCCCAATCGACTACCATGACGCTCATCGTGATGGGACAATGTTGCGGATGTATTCTCTCCCTAGTCGCAAGATTCTTCTCACAAGGTCCTCAAATCGTCTATCTCCCCTTCTCCTCATCCAAAGTAGCACAATGCACAATACCACTATATCTGCTGCAACATGCTTTGCTATCTTCCAGGCTAACCATTCCATCCATGCTCGTGCTGTCATTGCTTGCCGCACTCGCCATTCTCGAGCGGTTGAAATCTGCTCTCGTAGAGCGACAACCTCTGTGGATAGCATGACTATCGCACGCTCCACCCTCCGAGCCCATCTTCCGCTTAACGCCGAGGAGTCGGTTCCTTCCTGTTCATCAAATTCATCCTCCAGCGCCAATTGTCTTTCAGATCGGTGTTCAGCTTCATCAGCCTCGCTCATTGGTTTAAGGACCTTCAATGGACTGGGCTCTGCAGATTCGAGTGCGCCGTTCTTGTCGTTGGGAACAGGTAGTAATTGGTGACTGTCGTGGAAAGGCGTTGAGTCGGTGATGCTCGGAGCATTATTGTTTTTGATCTGGTCCCAAACAAACTCGAGTTCGGAAAGTAATGCTTTCCCAGCTCTGTTTGCGCATTAGCGTCTTGTCTCGTACGCAATAGTTGTCTCATCATCTGAACTCACGGTGTCGTCGCATAGATATTGAAGATCTCCACCAAAGTCTCAACATATCTACGCTTCGCTTCGGTTCGAGATAACCCTCTTTGAGAATACCAAGAATCCCATTTCCCTTGTTCGCGCTTCAATTCTTTTTGGGTGATGCCAATAGCCTGACTTGGTCTCAGCATGACCCCTTCGACATCCCCTTCCATGGCCTGTTTATACAATCCATATAATCGCAATCGCTCGCTAACTGGCGGTTTCATCGAGCCTGTCTTGGGCATTTGTTTTAGAGCGCTGAGCGCATGACTAAAAACTCGGTCTAGAGCATAGAAAACCATTAATCAATAACCGCATTGTTTTCTTTTTGTAAAAACGCACCTATTGAGTCCGCCATTGCTCTAAGATTGAGGCGGGGGAATTTCTAGCTTATGGGACGATAGCTATATATCAAAGTCGCCGCTATCTACGCCACCATGGCTCCGAAGGAACACAAGTCCCGAGCAGGAGTGGACAATATGGACGGGTGGGTAAGCCTGCGACGTTCCTTGGTTGATGTCGCAAGGTGTTTGATGGCTTGTTTTGGAGAAGAGTGATTTGAGTTGGTAATGCGCTGCGCTGATGCAAAGTATTTTGTTGATTCAGGCGTCAAGTTCTGAGTCCAAGGATGATAGTTTGTTTGATAAATGGATGGTTGTCAATTGTGGTTTTCGGTTGAAAGACTATTACAGGTTGTCGAGTAGCCTAAGTGGAAATGATTAGAATGGTGAGTGTATGTCTTCAATGGTGTAGCTGCCTAATTATGGATTGGTGTGTCGGTATGATCGTGTGCGCAATATGTCGGGAAAATGAATTGATGTCCGAAAACAGAGGTTGATTAAACAGAGATATGCGAGATCAAATTTTTATGTGAAAATGTGAGTTACTGGCTTGATGAATTCAGAAAAATCATAGACAATTCACAAAGTACTGAAGTTTAGGATTCATGCACCCTGCACTGCAAAGTCTCCTGGAATTTACATTTTCCACCACGGTCTGAACCACCAGTTTGTTGAAGACATGGGTCAATATCAATGTCCAATGGTAGGGTTATGATAAAAATCACAAACCCTGGTCGACATTTTTGATGTGAATTATCAGATTAAGGAAAATTGTTCTATGTCTATACTTTAGATACAACCCATTTACTGAGCGGTCCGACCTACCGCTTCCGTGCCATCCGGGTTAGCAGAAGCCTTAGCCTCCAAGTAAGCTCTCTTTTTGTTGTGATACTGCTTCATCAGCTTGGTGCTCTCGAGAGCCTGCAAAGCTGCCTTTTGCCCGGCCTCTTTCTTAGACAATGCTGTAGCCATCCCCAGCATCTTCTCAGTTTCACCCCAGCCAGTAAGGCAGACAGCCACAGAGAAGAGGGGGAGGCTAGTGCCTTTATCCTTCTTCTTGCAAGGGAGGTCCTTATACTGCAATGTGACACCCGGGACCTGGATGTGGACAGCCAATCGGGTCTTGGCGTTGATCTTGGAGTCAATACCGATTTCCCCGAGCTCCGAAACACCACCCATCACCCCGGGATGCTTTTCCAAATTCTTGATGTTCTTTTCCAGAGTCCGAGCCCAGAGCTGTTTCAACCACCGAGACACACGGGCAACACCATACTCGGGACTTGACAGCACCACAGCCGCTACAAAGGCCTCAAACATATCTCCCTGCACCTTGATAGTCTCTTTATCGGTTTCCAGAACCTTGGATTGAGTTGCTCGTTGGCGCTCTGCTGGGACACGAGCCCACTGGCCCATATTGTACTGGCGGAAATAGCCAGCCAGTGTAGCATTCTTGACTAAAGACTCACGAACCTGAGCACATCGGCCAGTGGGCATGCTACCAAAGGTTTGGAAGATGAATGCAGTCGAAAGGATGTAGAGGTAGGCATCCCCAAGCCATTCCAGACGTTCATAGGAGAGGTTCTTACCGTTGAATACAAGTGCTGAGTGAGTAAACGCAGCCGTTTTCAAATCTTCATTTACAATGGGCAGAGGAGGGAGCTCGGGCACAATATCGGAGGAGTTCCAGCCAGTAGTGAGGTAGAACCAAGGAGCCTCGGCACCTTTGACGGGGCCAGATTCGGTAGATGCAGATACCAAAGTCGAATTTGACGCAGGAGCAATAGGCGTAACAGCAGGAGCCTGGACAGCAACAGGGACAACCACATCCGTCTTTACGGGCTCCTCTGTCTCCTTAGCCTCCTTAGTTTTTTGTATAGTGGGGGAATTAGGACCAGGCTCCGAAGACTAAATGAAATTGATTAGCCAAATGAAGCTTTACTTGTGTCATCAGAAGCCATACCTCAGCTCCAGCGGCCTTGGAAGACATGGCCAAAGTTTGTAATGATGGTAATAACTGGTGCGTCAAGTTGACAAAATGTTTTTCCAGCTTGCGCTTCTTCTCTGTATCGCCCTTCAGCGCTTGTAGAAGCTTGATGATCTCATCGGCATTATCAAGAATAAGACTTAAAGCCTCTTTGGTTTCTTCTTTTACTTTTTTGTGAATGACATGCGACTCGGCACTGCCGTCGGTCGTCTCGTCTCGTGTCCGTTTTGACATGCCGTAAATATGTGGTTGTCTGCGCGGGGTTTAGCTGGACTGCTAAGAAATGCACGTGAGAGTCTACCAAATATAATGAAAGGTTTCGCGACTAGAAATTTTGGATTTTTGCTGCCACAAGCGGAATCGTTGTTGCGCTTTGCGCTAGAATCCATTGCGACAGCGCCACACGAAAAGTGGCGCTCCAAGGATGCCTTGTGCTCCACCAACAACAAATATCACAATGTCGGATGTCACTTTTTGGTTGAAATTAGTGATTAAGTCGGCGGATTGATCCCACCAGATATACCAAAATGAGTGTCACCCGTGCAAGATTATTGGACCTGATGAAGGTATAGTTTTCTGCATATATTACAATACTGAACATATGACTGACTCCTTCATAGGCCAGATGCGAGGTCTTCTCTACTGTTTACAACCCAGAAAATCTTCGCCTCGGTAACAAGATTATCCGGCAGCGCCTCCGCGGCCCTACTTTAGTCGACTACTATCCTCGCAAGGAGGCGACTATCAAGGACCTTCGCCGCATGTTCGGTCCTCACATCCATGCCTGGGACCAAAAGGAGTTGGACCGCTTGGAGAGTCTCGACGGGTGGGTGAATCTGATGTAGCGATCGTATCCGTATCATCATCACATCGCTAACCATTGTTAATAGTCTCCACTCTCGTGGGAAGGGTGCTCCCAAGAAAAAGCGTGCCCCTCCTAGTACGTATCTTGCTAACAAGTGGCTGCATTATTTCAAGTGCATCATTGCTAACTTACTTTACAGCTGCTGCCGAACTCAAGAAGAAGAAACGGTAAACTATTGGTCATTGTGTCTTTTTATTATATTAAATATTATTTGGATTGGAGTTTTGCATTTCTCACTATCATTGTACTTCATCTGCCGCCGGACCCAGAGATTATGTTGGGCGGGATTTGTCTGGTAACATAGTCATCTCAGGATCAGGGGACTGGGAAAATGGGTAGCTACGCCGTGAAAGTATGACTTAGTAAGCCTCAAATTAGCACGTTATCATTTTCGTATGTTATTGCCTTTAATCCCCTTCTTCATATGTTGAATTTCTGGCGTTGATAGTGCGTCAATTGGTTCTTAGTGTCTCACATTTTATAACTTCACTTTTCGGACCTGCTATTCCGGTTTACTGTTAGTAGTTTACTTTCCTGTGCAACTAAGTGATTGAAACTGTTCAACTTGACGGCAGGCAGCGCAAGTTCTTGCCTTTCCAGAAAACCCAAATATTGTCAGGCATCTGGCTGAAGCTATAAAGGCATCTCACCCAGGTTTCCCATCTCCCAACGATTTGTCTTTTTGCCATACCAGCACACACTCTCTCAACCAAACTCCATCATCTACCTTGTTCATTGAGAGTCCATCTTCATTATCACTACAATGGAGAACACTTCCTCAAAGTCTTTGACGCCACCCAAAAAGATTCATCCTTCTGTTGTCATTTCGCCGGTATCTGAGCAGCCCAGTCACCCATCGTGTTCCGTCTCCAAGAAGGTAAGATCAACGCATCATAATTACTGAAATCATTCATGCGCAGAAACGAGTCATCGTGTATTCACCATCTGGTGGTGCACCCGCCATCCGGTAGTTCTGTAGCCTAGTTCCATTTCAAGTGATGCTGCCCTGGCTCCATGGCAAGTAGGTCATCATGGGACCTTTGATTCTCTTGTCGTGTTGAACATTGTTCTATTCAACCGAGTCCTACGCACGCAACCCGTCCAATTTTTGGCCTACTCTGAATCATCAGGGTTTTGTCTCATGACGAGTTGAGCTTCCAACAAAATCTAGTTAGTGCCGTTTTTCTTTTGAGTTTTCTGTTTTCACGCTTACCAGCCACCCATCTGATTAGTTAGTGGATCGATGCTAGTGTAGGTGGTAATCTTTTGACCAAGATTTGCGTTGGCGAGGAAGGTACTCCGGGTTCCCTCTACGTGAATGCCACCAAACTAGGGCTTTTCCTCAGTTCCGGCCCTCTCTCTGTTACCCTATCTGCATTCATGTGCGGACGTTTTGTGCGTTCTGGATCCCCACTTTGCCAGCTATAAGAGTGTCTTTGCCTCCAAGAAACATTGGCTCAATTCTTTTTTCCTTCTTTCGTACCAAAGATATTCACTACCATTTATCGTCTGCCATTTCCCATCACGTTCATACCACCCCCTTTTTCTCTTGTTCTCATCCATCAGATATCAAGTATCTTTCTTGATTCTGTTTTGCCCAAGATGCTTTCATACAACTCTCTCCGCACTCCTGCTGACTCGCGTTCCTCCACTGCTCTCTCCGAGTTGGGTAGATGTAACAGTCCTTTCCGCACCAACACACAGGCTTTCATGTCTCGCTTCCATGACATGTCTATCAACAACTTCCCTCTCGACGTGAGCACCACTTCATATCTCACTTTTCAATAACTACTTGTCTGGTTTCTTCTTTTGTTCCGACACTAACTACCATGATGTCACAGGACTCTCCTCAACCTTTCCTTCCTGCTCCCGCTCGTACCAAAAATCTAGGTCCCGTAAGTGATTGGTTTCAGCTGCGTGAATGTGATGATGTTTACTCAGTTCTGTTATGCTAATGTCTTTGACTTCAAAGGATGACTTCACCATGCCTTCTGAGCGCCTCTCCCATGTCTTTGCTCCGATATCTGGCAATTTCTCGAACGTCAGTCGCAATGCGGAGAAGACATCCTTCGACATGCTTCTCGCCAAACTGGACAATGAGCACAACACTACTGATACTAAGAAGCCTAAAGTTGGTATTATTGGCCAGCCTGCTCCCAAAAACGAGTCAAACACAGACCGCTCTTCCTCTAGCAACAGCGATGTGCCTCAGGGGGGCTTTTCTCGTGGATTAACTCAATCTTCTGACACCACGCAGCCTTCACAGTCTGTCGCTTCGCTAGGTTTCCCTCCTGGCCTTGGTCCTGTTTCCACTCAGATCTCGGCTATGGATGAGGTAGAGCAGCTCCGTCTCCAGCTTGCCGAAGCCCATATCGCAATCTCAAGCTTGCAGAAGCAACAGCAATCGTCTATACCTAATCATGGGCTGACTCCTTTCCCTCCCTCCAACTTTAACGAGTTGCCCAATCGTGGCGCCAATGCCATGCCTCAACCCACTGACTGGAAGAATGATCCCCTGGGGCCTGGTTTTTCCGGGGTTACCGGTCCGGCTCCCGGATTCCCAGCCCCTATTGACAACCCATGGGGACCTCGCCCAGTCCAGTTTGGACCTTCCTCTGATGGTTCTGCGTCTGGTATCGATGGCAACTCATCTAATTGGATGGCTACTCGAAACTTTCAGCACTTTCCTGCTCCTCCCATGCCTTTTAACGCCACCCATGACTCAACCTCCAGTTCTGGCTTTGCCAGTGGCCTTGGCTTCATGCCCGGGGACCGTACCATGTCGGAGCAGCAGAATGGCCGTACTCTCCCTCGAAACCGGGACGTGCCCAACTCTGCAGATGGTAGATTTTCTCGTGTTTCTCCCATATCGGGCTCCCAGTATGACCCGTTTTCCCAAATGAGTGGCAATGGTTACATGGGAGGCCAGTCTCCGGGATTTGGCCCGGAGTTCCCGCTCCAGGCCGGGTATGGCGGTTTCATGCCCAACGGGGCTCCGGACAACATGACTTGTCTACACAACTCGGCGGCTCAGCCCCGCCTTAAGGTAAAGAATGATCTCTATTTTTTCCTTTTTGCATGAATATTAAGTCGAAAGTAAAAACAAACTTAGCTGACACCTCATTTCCACTGGACAGAACCGTGGCGAGATGCGCAAGCTCAACAACAACGAACAGATTAACTATCGTCGTTTGCTCGATCGCAATGTCACGTGCAACTAGAAGTTCATCGTTGATAAGATCATCCAGCAGAATGACCAGCAAGCGTCCATCTTCCTTCAGCAGAAGCTCAAGATTGGCACTGCTAACCAGAGGTACAACATTGTCGAATCCATCATCGACCAGGCCTTCCACCTTATGGTCAACCGGTTTGGCAACTTTTTAGTTCAACGCTGCTTTGAGCATGGCACCCCTGAGCAGGTGATCAAGATCGCGCAGACTATCCGCGGACGGACCCTGACACTGTCGATGGATCCCTTTGGTTGTCATGTCATCCAAAAAGCCTTTGACTGCGTGCCGGAAGACTACAAGGTGTTTATGGTCCGTGAACTATTGTGCCGGATCCCGGAGACGGTAATCCACCGCTACGCCTGTCATGTTTGGCAGAAGCTGTTTGAGCTTCGGTGGTCGGGTGCTCCGCCTCAGATCATGTCGTATGTCAACGAGGCCTTGTGTGGCATGTGGCATGAGGTTGCTCTGGGCGAGACTAGAAGTCTGGTCGTCCAGAATATCTTCGAGAACTGTCTTGAGGAAGACAAGGTATGTGTTGGGCTGAGATCCTGGCGATGGGGCGTTTGTGAGTTGGGATCAAGCCGATACTAACATTCCGTGTTTATTTGTGTAGCGCCCTTGCGTCGAAGAAGTGCTTCTGAACATTGACCTCATTGCCCATGGTCAATTTGGAAACTGGTGCATCCAGCACATCTGTGAGCACGGTGCTGAGCAGGACAAGAAGCGTGCCATCGACCACGTCATTGAATGTGCTCCCGAGTACAGCACCGATCAGTTTGCCTCGAAGGTGGTTGAGAAATGCCTCAAAATTGGTGGGCCTGACTTTATCTCTCGATACCTTGAGCGGGTGTGCGAGGGCCATCCTGGCCGTCCTCGTATCCCGCTCATTGATATTGCGAGTGATCAGTACGGCAACTACCTGATCCAGTACATCCTGCTGAGCACTACTCCTCACTTCCGCGAAGCCGTCGCTGTCCACATCCGCAAACACATGGTCTCGCTTCGTGGCTCCAAGTTTGGTTCTCGGGTCGGCATGATCTGTACCGACCCCGCCAGTGCCACTCGTCCTGGCCCTCCGATGGGCCCTTCTATGCACACGCACTCGGCCCATGGACATGGTGGCAACCACGGTAGACACAACAATGTCAACAACCAGGTTGGTGGAGGGCGTTACGCCAACAGTCTCTCCAGCTTCCGTTAAAAAGTTGCATTGTCTGCTCCTTGCCATGTGTCCCTAGATGGGCGTCCACTGGTCTTCTTGATCTGTCGTTGATTGTCGTCCGAGTTTGGTCTGTTGCTTGTCTTGAAAGCGGTGAACAGTAACCATCGCAGTTTACATCATGCCCAGTCCTGTTCCCACTGTTGATACAGTCATTTTATATGGCCGAGTACCTTGTCCTGCTTGAATTTTGTCTCAGTCTTGTTATTTTATGTTTTGTCTTTTATCTGCCACATCTCATCTTTTTCTCTTATTTCTTGGTTCCTTCTTATCTCATTTCTTCTATCATTGAGTAATCTTTGCTTGACACACAGCATGCCCATCTTTTCCAGTACTTTCTCGAACCTGCGTCTTTCAGAAGGGCGAGATTGACCACAATGTTGGCATTTTCGGGATCGCCTACTTTACGATCTTTTTTTGTTCTTGCTTGAATTATGTGATGAAACTATAAAATCAAAGAAAAAAAAAAGACTTAGATTTTACTTTGTGTTGCTGAGATTTCATTATACATGGTTGAATCACAGCATTCGACTCACATATTCTGCCAGGTCTATTGGGCTGTCGACATTTTATGGATTTTTACCCATCTTTTTCTGTTTTCATCTGTTCATTCACAAACTTTTATATTCCATTTATAATGATGGGAGGATTTCATTTTATTGGTTTCAGGGCTATCAATGGGGAAGCGAAGCATGTGCAAAAAGCAGGTCTAGACGACAAGACCCTTCGAGACAAACTCGTGGGCATGCATAAACTCAACTACTTATTGTAGTCCTTTCTCGATCACAAACATCAAGAAAAAAAAGTAGCCTTGAACAACAGATTTTGTTGTGCCACAACATGTAACTTTGTGTTTTTCGTCTTCTTTTTTCTTCATTTCATCATTGGTCAAATTGGAGAAGTGAAGTCATAAGTGGAGTAGAGCCCTGATTTATTGTTTACCGATTGGAGAAAGGCAACAGTAAACAATCTCCATGAACTAACCGTAAAAAAAAAAAAAGAAAAAATCATTCTAAGTATCGCATCATGGCCAATTCCACACAAGCAACCTCACCTGAAGAAATATTCATAGCCTTCGACTCATATCCGTGGGCCGAAGACCCCAGATTCGCTGTAAGAGTTATATTTATTACGTGTTGCGATGTGCCAACAAACCCTCACTAACCACTAACCCTGTTCCAGACTTTGGTGAAAACCGCCACAGCTCGCAGAATAGCGGCCACGACGCCCGGCGTCATTCTGGCCATGCGCATTTCCTGGGCCAAGTCGGCACTGAAAATGAATATTGACAAAGCTGCCTACATTTCCTGGGCCATTGAGAAAGACCCGGAGTATCCCGTGGTCGGCGGGCTGGATGGGCGGCTGGCGGCGACGTTGGGGACAGCGGCGGAGGAGGAGGTGAAGAGGGAGAAGGAGAAAGAAAAGGGGAAAGACAAAGAGAAAGAGAAAGGGGGAGATAAAGAGGCGGAGGAAAATTTTGTGGTCGTGGATGGGAGGTTGGAGTGGCAGAAGGCGGCGCCGATGGGTGAAGGCAAGGTAGAGAGGGGAGAGGGGCAGGGGCAGGGGCAGCCACCGGGGGCGATGGCAGAGTTGTTGAAATTTTTGCAGGAGGGGACGCCAGTGCCGGGGATCAGGGAGATTCCGGAGACAGTGGTTCGAGACAAGGTGAGTTTTTTTATCTTATATACATACAGATGTAGAGAGAGAGAGTTCATATGTGGATGTGCCAGAGCGAGCGGTGATGAAGAATGGACGGACGAGTGAACTGGGGGGCTGAGGCTTGGCAGGGTTTGGCTTGGCTTGCCGAGAAAAAAGCTATTTCGACATCTTCAGGATGATGGTTTAGGGTGGATGCTTCGTATACATGTATGGATATTGTTAACTCATTATGCTGTTGTTTTTCTACAGAATGTTAAGCCGTTTGGCGGGAGGGTGGCGCCGAGGAAGCCGTGGGAACGCGGGGAGCAAATGGATGGGGAGGGGCAGAGGCGGAAGGAAGAGATGGTCGATGCGGAGTTTCCGCCGTTGGACGGGTGATGGGTGATGTGTTTCATCAACGGGGAGGGCTGAGGAATAGACTAAGGTTGAGGTCTGAACATTGGGATGCGGCGGCTGGCAACGTGGCATTGCGCAGTCAGAACTCAGCGACCGAGATTGGCAACGCCGAATTCTGAGAAAGTGAATGGATAAGTTGGGATGATGTTTTAGCGGCGGATAGGCCGTTTTAGACCGGACTGTAAGAAGAGTCAAAGTTTGAGGTTCAAGGGTTAAAGATTTCAAGTTCATGATAATGATCATGATTTACGGCAGTTGTTACCTCTAGTGTTGACACAAATGAAACAAATGTAACTGCCACAGAGGAGGCTCAAGGTAAATGCCGTCTCAAACTGCCAATTTTTGGAAGTGTGGTTTACGAAGATATTTTTATTTTCTACAAATCTAAAAATACAAACCTCGACAAAATTCCTGACCAGCGCCACATCAATCTCACTCTTTAATCCAGTACTTTGACCAAACCCAACATTACCATCATAATTCTTACACTGATATTACAAGAAACACAACAGGGCATTTATATCTTTTAGATATTCAGTTCATCGATCACCAAACCGCACGAAACAGTTGACCAAACTAGTGCATCCACACTGATTATTCTCGCTTAGTCATCATTTTGTGGTTTGTTGTGTAGGCAAGGTGAAGTAGATAAAAGTAAATGCCTTTTTTTTGTGTGTATGTGTGTATCTTTGAATATTGGTTTATATTGCATCGCATCTTGGATTTTCTTTTCTTTTTGCAAGGGTATCTTGCTATCTGTAAGTTCACTACCCGCCAAAGATAAATACAAAAGAGAAAAGACCAATCGTGTATAATTACACCCTGTAAATACAGTGACCTCAACCAATCATGTCGTCGCGCTGCTGACCTCAGCACCATACTGATAAGCCGCCATTAGCCTGAAAAAAAAAAGATCAAGCCGCGATCTCTATATCTTGATCAATTGATATTTATTGCTGTGCTGCTGCTTCTGTTGTTGTAACTTTGCCTTTTTTGGGAGTAGCTTTGTTTTGCAACCGGTCAAAACATCGCCGCCAAG
Organism: Ambrosiella beaveri; assembly: GCA_030294605.1. Lineage (NCBI taxonomy): Eukaryota > Fungi > Ascomycota > Sordariomycetes > Microascales > Ceratocystidaceae > Ambrosiella > Ambrosiella beaveri. Next base: position 191,092 of record JARQWA010000031.1, read on the forward strand.
ACTATACCACAGATTCAACCACGAACCTCAGAACTTTTCACCCCCCTCCCACACCCCTCTTCTTTCACCCCTTCTCCTTCTTGTCGTCTTCTTTTTCTTTTCTCCACGCCCCCCTCGCCCTTCGATCTTCTTTCCGATTTTCCTGCTTCGACATCATCCTAATGCATCAATCTATCACCCGGTCGGTGTGGACCCTACCTCGACACTCTTCGGCTTTCGCCCGGTGCTTTAAGAAGGAACCCCCGTCCGCTGTTGGCACTATCAGCAGCCTGTTGTCCAATAAAACTCATAACTACACCTGCGACAACAGCATCACCACTACCTCGGCCGCCTTTTCTTCTTGTAGTATGTCTCAGTCCTCCCCCCGTCAGCTACACTCACTTGCCGCTGCCTCGACAATCAATCAGAACCAGACCGCTTCTTCTTCTACCTCCACCGACCGACAACCCGTCATCCACACCACCTACACCTTCTCGCCAAAGCTTGCCAATCCTCCGGCTTCCATCACGCCTTTTGCTTACACCACTGCCTCGCACCGCCAAAACGTCGCTCTCGGGAAACGCCGGATCCTCCATTCCGCCATGTACGGTCATCGAGCCACCGTAGCGCTTGTGTCAGCGCTCGTCGGCTACGGCGCCTATTACTCGTACAACGGTGAAGACCATGCGTCCATCACCCAGTTCCGCAACATGGTCTCGTCCGCTAACTCGGGCGCCTTTGCCGGACTTGGTTTGGGCCTAACTAACACAGCTACTGCCCAGGATAGTACTCCAACTCGGCATGTGATCATAATTGGGGCTGACCAGTTGAGCACTGGCACCTTTGTTGGCGAGGGCCCCATTACCAAGCAGACTCAGGACCGCAAGCACGTGGTGGAGATGTTGACGCCGGAGCAGACAGACGAGAAGCTGCGGAGCATGGAGCAAAGCTACTTTGTCAACCGCGGGGAGGGTGTTGTGCGCTATGATCTGGTGCAGATGCCCAGCAACAACCCGATTGAGGATGACCATGCCGAGAAGATTGTGCGAGTTCCCAGTGTGGGCCCAGAAGGCCATGATTGGATGTTTTGGGGTGTTTTTGACGGTCACTCGTAAGTTGTTCTGCGAGCTCGCTTGTTCCTTTTTCAACATACACTAACATGACACTGTGCAGTGGCTGGACTACCTCTGCCAAACTTCGCCAACAGCTCATTCTGACAGTTGCTCGTGAACTCAACAACACCTACCAGACTGCCCCCCAAAATCTGCCCACCAACAAGCAGATTGACCAGGCAATAAAGGATGGTTTCTTGCGTCTCGATGATGAGATTGTCAACAAGAGTGTCGAGAAGGTGTTTGAGAAGGACTCCAAGGTCGCTGCTGCCGAGATCCTGGCTCCGGCTCTTTCTGGGTCTTGCGCTCTGCTTTCTTTCTTTGACAGCAGAACTGGCTTGCTGCGTGTTGCCTGCACTGGTGATTCCCGCGCTGTCCTTGGCCGTCGCAACAAAGATGGTCTCTGGACTGCCACTGCCTTGTCTGCTGACCAGACTGGCAGCAACCCGGACGAGGAAGCCCGCCTGCGCAAGCTCCACCCTAATGAGCCCCGTGTTATCTACGCCGGTCGTGTCCTTGGTGGTCTGGAGCCTACCCGCGCGTTTGGTGATGCTAGTTACAAGTGGACTGCTGCCACTATCCAGCGTCTGAAGACCAAGTTCTTTGCTCGCTCTGCGTCTCCGCTGAGCCGGACTCCACCATATGTTACGGCCGAGCCTGTTGTAACTACTGTCCAGATTAAACCTGAGGCTGGTGACTTTATGGTCATGGCCACTGATGGTTTATGGGAGATGCTGACCAACGAGGAGGTTGTTGGCCTTGTCGGCAAATGGATCGATACCAACGGTGCCGCAGCGCCCGGTGCGGCTGGCCCCATGAGTCGATCTGTTTGGCAACGCATCTTTGGTAGCGACAAGAACAAGCTAGCGATTGACCGGAGCAAAGCTGAGACTCTTGCGGATGGCAGTAAGACGCCCGTTCGTGTTGCGCAGTGGGGGCTGACGCCTGGTGACGAGCAGCGCTTCACTGTCAAGGACAAGAACGTGGCGACCCATCTGGTTCGGAATGCTCTCGGTGGAAACCAGGCGGAGCAGGTGTCGGCGTTGTTGACATTGCCGTCGCCATTTTCGAGGCGGTATCGGGATGATTTGACGGTGCAGGTTGTCTTTTTTGGCAAGGATGGGAATGGAAAGGTTGATAAGACGGATGGGATTGTGGTGAATATTGATGCCACGACGCTGCTGAAGGAGAAGGCGAAGCTGTGAAGAAAGAAGAAAAGAGAAAGGGGTATTTACGAAAATCGATGACTATGTTTAGCTTTTATGGTTTATCCTTGGCTTGGGTTTGGGAGTTTCTCAGGTGTATTCTGGGATTTTCTATTTTCTTAATTTTTTGTATCATTAGCTATGTTTACCTTTTTTGTCTTTTCTTTTCTTTTGGAGCAATCTTATCAATCTTATCCTTGGTGATGAATTGTAGCAATATCAATAGAGCAAGACTCTGTCTTTATGTTTTATTCGCCAAGGAAAACTTTTTTTTTCTGTCTACATGGAGCATCTATTGACTAGAACAAAGGTGGGTATTTTGTGCACCTTTGTGCACCAAAACAAAACAAATCGAAAAAGAAAGAAAGAGATACCAACAGATATCAGACAGACTGCATAAGAGCTCCTCGGGCCCGCACCTGCAAAAGATCCCCACGCATCAAACACTTCACCATGGCGATACCAACGGCTATCCACCCTACGACGACCCCGATTGCCCCAGCCACCGCAATCCAGCGGACCCCCCGGCTATCGAGGATTTCTCCGAGTAATGTCCCCGCAACAACCAGTGCCGTGTTTGGAAAGATAAAACTCCACCACGCCATCTGGAAGGTCGGCATCGGGAACTTGGACCGGGTGTACTTCAGGAGACTGCCAAGGCTGACTATGAGGAAGAAAAAGGCAAAGGATATCAACATCAAGGCGGGGAGCACCAGAAACATGGAAACTATGTAGGCCGAAGATTTGTGAGCGAAAATCTCCGGTGGTAGGAGAAGGGGGAGGTACGGGTGGAGAGAAAGGAGGGCAACAGCTGTGAAGGAAGGAGGCCCGATGGAGATGAAGATGGATGGACGGACGGTATCCGGAGGCAGCTTGGAGGACATGAGACGGGTCAGAAAAGCGGAGGAGATGAGCAGGTAGAGGATCAAGCCAACGGATTGCAGACAGAAGGAAAGGAGCGTTAGAGTCAGTGGGGGTATTAGCAAAGGGCGGGATAAGGCGGAGGAGAGACGGAGAAGGGCGGTTAGCAAGGGAAGGGAGAGGAGAAGGGGATAGGCAGGGAAGATCCAGAGAGGCGTCATGAGGTGGAGGGGAAAGGTGAGGGTAGACCACAGGAGGAGATAATGAGTAGCAGTAATGAGTGGGGTCACTGGGAGGGAGATGTAGAAGAGAACTTCGAAGAGTCGTAACAGTGTGGGGATATACGGGAGGACAAACCGACAGGCCCCAATATATATGAGCTGCATACTAACCACAAAACACGGAATATACAAACTTTCCTCGCGTCCCCCAATCGACGCTCTAAAATCTCCAGGGAACTTTGCAAAGCGCAAAACCAAAAATAAAGTGTTCACCAAGAAAAACAACAAGCTAATTGCAAAGATAATGGTGCCAAGAATCCGCAGCCAATCATGAGGGAACGGCAATAAAAAATTGCTGATGATGTTGGCGAGGCTGCCAGTGGCCATGGGGAGGGTGAAGAAGACCCAGCGGTGCGAGCCGGCACGCGAGGTGAGAGAGTAAAGAAAGTGCTTTGTGGATTGTGGTGGTGAGTTCTTTACGATAGTGGTGGATGTGGGGCCGGGGGCCGGATGTGGGACCGCCGTCATGGCGGCTGGTATGTGAGGTGCTGGTAGGGTGGAGGTTGATGTAGAAGCGGAAGGCCCCATGGTTGGTGAAGAAACATGATTCATGGTGAGATGGCAAGGCAAAACAGGTCCTGTTCTGAGATGATTATTGGGAATGTCGGGATGATGTCCTTAGGATCAAAGTCTTGTAGAAATACAGCGACGCCAGAATGAATCTTGAAGCGCTCCTGCTCTCGTTTATCCTAGGTACTGGGCCACTCTGAAATACCGGCGATATTGATACTTCTCGGGAACCACGGCGCCATCAATGCAACGTCGGCTTCCGGAGAAAACGAAAGAAAAGGAATCGTGATGAGCCTATGGAGGGTGTAAATGCCGAGGAGGAATTTTGAAGTGGATGGGAGGCGGAGAGTGAGGAGGATGGTGGTGGCCCAGAGGAACAGGAGGTCGAGAAGGGGCATTTTTCCCAAGTTAAAAATGATGGAGGAGCTTCGGTTGGTTTTCGGTATATCTGGCTGGGATAGATGGATGATGGATGGCCTGGGAATAAGCAAGATATTCAATAGATTTAGTTTTCAAAGAGGCAAAAAAGAAAAGACGAAGAAAAGAGACATGATATTCTACATCCGTCTTCACCTCCCTCTCACGCCACTTCCTCAAAAGAAAATCTGGACCTTGCTCCATCTTTTTATATTCCCAAATCTGAATGTACGTATGTGTATACCTTCTCCTTCTCCCTCTCCTTCCTTCCCAATTTGTCTGTCCCACTTTTAAACACTTTTGAAAAGAACTTGCCTACACTTTTACATACTCAACTTCCCGATCCTGTTACGCCGCGTCAAGTGTGATGAAAGCAGCTGGCGTACGCAAATTCTTCCTTTATTTTTTTTTCTTATATTTTGTATGTGTGCATGTGTTTTTTTGTGTCTCAAAAGGAGTAGGTACTGACTGTCCGACTAAATGATTGCTGCACACATGCATGTAAGTGCGCGGAGCATTTCTTTTGTGTTCTTTGTTGAATGCATACAGCCAGACGGACAAACAGAGGAAGAAGTGGCAGTTTCAAAAGAGGAAAGAAAGGACGTAAACCCATGTAAATGGTATTGTCAAGTAAAGAATAAAAAGTATGTACCAGCCATCAGAAATGATACATGACAGGCGAGACTTTTTTCTTTTATTTGTCTTTGCCACCATGTCCAATACCAACACACCAACAATGCACCTCTTGTCATCTCAAATCCCAAAGCCTTCTTCTGCCTTCCCGTATCCCCCTTCGTGTAACCCTATCTGTTACCTGCCTGTCTGATCCCTCGTAACCTGTCACAACATTTTCTTTTTGGTAAATCAATCATTCCTCGAGACAACCGATGCATTCGCCGCGGAATTTACGTGAAAGAATCTTGACGCAATTTTGGGATGACTGGTTGCGGGACCGGCCGCGGAAAGAAAGGGAGAAAGGTGTCAAATCCTGAGCAACCCTTGTAATCACTAAGATTCGCACACATCTCATTGACACGACACAAGCCTTTCTTCATATACACCCAGAAAAGAAAACAAAATTACAAAAAGATATCAAAGCCCAAACGCCATCTTCCAGAACCCAATCTTAGTAGTACCTTCTTCCTCTACCTCTTCCCCGCAGTCCTCCTCTACTCCTCCCTCCTCGCCCACCCCGCCCTCTAAACCCTCCGTGTCCTCCATGACCATAACCATGACCTCCGTGGCTACCATGATGTCCATAATGACCATAATAGCCGTATCCCTGTTCATACTGTTGCTGTCCCTCCGCTCCTTCATTTGCCGGCCCTGGCCCTGGACCTGGCCCTACGCGACCCGCTTCTTCTCCGCCCTCCATAAACCCCGACTTTCTCTTCGCCTTTAACCCACCAACATTGTATCCCTCATCTTCTTCTCCCTCTTCTCCGCCTTCCCCTTCCTCCTCAATCCTCAATGTCATCTTATGTGCAACCTTGGACTCAAACGTAAACTGCTTCGCAGCCAGCACCGGCTTCCACTCCTTGATCTTGTTAGCATCCGCCGGCCTTGTCCCTTTCCGGACCGCCAAGACTACCATTGGCACGGACGAGTCAGTGTGGTAGACTGCCTTTTTGTCCACTGTTGTTAACTGCGCCGCCCAAACATGGGTCCCGACATGTCCCGTTGCAATAACCCGCCACGTCATTTTGGCCCCGAGACCACCAATCTTTTGCAAGATGGCTTTTGGGCACGGCCTCGGACAAATCAACACATTCGTCCCATGATATTTGATCTCCGTGTCCTTGATGTCATCCGGGATGTTCGCCAGCACATTCAACTTCTTTGCATCTTCCAAATCCACCGCATACGATGTGAAAAATACCGTTTTCTTCACCGCTAACTTGACCCCTTGGTGCGTGCCCGCGGCGACCGCCTTGTTGTGGTTATTGACCATCCGCTGCACTTCAGCGACCTCCACCACCGGATCCAATGGCTTTGCATTCTCCGCAACGTGTATAACCGTCGCATTGATCTGCAGTCTTCTCGCAGCCAGCTTCGGGGGACCTGATGGCGGTTGGGACATGCGATAGTTGAACTCTGCAAAGAAATCCCGAAACCCTTTAACATGTTTCGGGCGATCTTCGTATATCTTCAACTCGAAGGCCTTAGGATACGTCAACATGACTGCCTCGATAAACTGCCTCTTGAAATGCATTGTGCTCGGGAACCTCTCATTATTCGGCGATACCTTAGGCTTCAGGCCCGCCATATCAAAGTCTAGTCCTTTCGACTTGACCATCCTCTTTATCAAATCCGCAAAGCCGTCTTCCGAGCGCCCCGTAAGCAATATCGTCAAGGCATCTGCCTGCTTCATGCTGAGCCTCACCAATTCCACCACTGTCTCATTCCAGTTGGTCGACCAGGCTCTCGGTTCCTCTGTGGCCGTCCCAAGGCCCGTTGCCGCCAATATCGACGCATCGTGCCACCACCCTCCATTAGAAAGCGTCTCATTGCTTGACAATAGGCCAATTGTTTGTCCAGCCCATAACTGCGTGTTTGGCAACGGTGTGTGAAAGAGTGTATTGTCAAAATCGTAGATGTGAATTGCCGTGATCGTCTCAGAGTCTACAGATAGATCCTATTAGTCAGCATAAGATTTGGCATGCTGCAATGGCAAAGAGGATACATACCTGGTAGCGTCTTGTTGAGGCATGACCAGCGCGACAATGCCGTCGTCGTAAACGTCTGCGCTTTCAAAGCTGCGAAAGCCGAATTTGCGCTTGCCATTTTAATTGACCCCCGTTTCAAACGTTACTAGCAACAACAACTGCGCCCTGAGTATACGTAAACAAAGAAAATCAATAAAGTGTGAATGATAAAATGCAGTCTGTACGACGCAAGCAACGGGATGTACGATTAGAAAAGAGTGGCGGTTCAAGAGCAACAACTGTCGATGGTGAGAGGCCATTGCGATCGTTGTCGCAGAAGCACGCGAAAGGCCTCAAGGTTCTTATCGATAAAGCATGGGTTGCATGAGGTCATAATTAGGGTTGTGTAGGTGTGTTGGTCACTAAAAGATCTGTGTTTGTAACTTTTGAGAAGTAGGGACAACATAAAGGTAACTCGTGTTAATCAAAATGTAAGCAGTTGATCTATATGATAGCGAATGACATCGTTGTGTAAGCCACTAATAATATCCTTCTACGTGTCATCTCTATGATGCTAGTGACACAGTTATCATGTCCCGGCATAGTCATTGACTAACTGAATCGATCTTTTTTTTACAGACCGAAAGAATATATATATCACATATGTTTCAGAAGACCTTAAACATCAGGTTAAACTCTGGTAGTTAGACGTTCACCGCGGAGACCAATCAGATCCCCGGTGTAAGTCAAAATCACAAACCTGGAAATTTCCTAATCGGGAACTATCTACAACGACACGTCAAAAGAAAGAAAATCACGATGTCAAAATAAAAGCTCCTAAACACTATGCTCATGGAAGAAAAAAAAAGCTCCGCTATCTCCTTATACGGCCGCACCCACACACCAACCCCTCGAAACAATATCTTCTGTTCTATGCGACCATCGGGGAACTCCTTCTTTTCTTTGTCTGCACTGCAGGTGCCCTTCCTGCCAAAACTTGCCCCGGTTACACCCGAGATGAAGGAACCCGAACAAAGATCTGTTTCCAAATTGCAAGTATCAAAAACGGAAAGGAATTAAAAGAAAGAAAGAAAAAGGTGTCTCGGGCTTCGGAAGGCGCGTAGAGGAGATGGTTGGGTAACTGGGTAGTTGCGGTTTTCGTCCGAGGTTTTCGGTGAATGTAAACATGGTTAGTGTGTGGGGGCAACTTGTAAGAATGTAAACATTAAGATTCACACAAACAAATCGACCCACTTGAACTCTCAAAATCCTGTACATTTTTCTAAATTGCCAACTTGTCTATTAAGCGACTACTCCGTTCCTCATCATTACCTTCCATCCAATAATTCGTCGTCATCATCATGCCCCATTGGCTCAACACCACTACGACCTCCCTCGCCGCTGCCACTATCGCTGCTACGCATCTTCTCTCCGCAACGCAGCCCCCAGTGGATTCTCCAGTATCGACAAATGTCGCCGCTGACTGTTTTGGTGACTTCCCAGTTCTCTACAAAGCGTACAAACAAGTCAGGCGTGTCCACCCGTGAATAATATTGCTCTTGAAGGCACATGTACCGGTTGGGACTCGACTAATGCAACATTCGCCAACCGGGAAATGTGCTCGTCATTCTGCGAGATAAGCATGGATTTCCATTCCTCGATGAAATTATTAATGCTCATGTCAAAGCTAACATACTGATCACCAGCTACTACCTGGTCTTATCTCCCTGAAGTTCCCGTCGCCGACTCCCATTGTGTGGGTCCCAGTCTCTACACTGTGGCCCCTGATACCCCTCACCCCATCCACCCAGCAAGCTGGAAATTACCCCCTGGCATCTCCAAAGTTTTTGCACTCGAACACGGCATCCGACAACGGTGGCTCGGCTCCGAACACACCAGCTACGCCAATCTCACGCAAGGTCTCCATCGAAGTTCCTAGTGGGATCTGTGGATACTGGGCATATGTTCTAATTCAACGGCAGGTCTGCGGGGTGATGATGACAGGGATGTTGGATTCGCGGGGGCGTGTATATCGGAGGTCACCGAGGTGGGATATTGTTCAGATAGTGTTTTTAAATCGGAAGGCGGTCTTGCGTATGGGACAGGGCTGTTTATTGAGACGGATTGTGCAACGTAGGAGATTCTGGAGGAAGCCAAGGGAAATGGGAACGTGGCATTCCAGGTAGCCGGAGTTGAGTTGGGGAAGGATACACGGAAGGTGCTTTTTGCTTCGTGGGTGCAAACATTATGTCAGATTAACTTGAATATGTCGTTGCAGAGTCCGGACTTACTGGAGCGATTTGAAATCTTCGACTTGGTGGCGACTTTGAGGGGCAAGGCGATGGTGCATGAAATTGCCGGCTCTGATGGGAGTAACCTGAAGGTGAAGATGGGTATATGTGGAAGCATCGTTATGTTTGAGTTTGAGTGGCTGGGCCGGAAAGGCAAGGAAAGCTAATGGGAGTGGGTGTCGAGGTTTGTGCTCAAGCAGAGTGACTTGAGCACGATTGCACTGGAATATGCGAGGCATTGTGTAGGCAGTATCTTGCTGGATGTTGGAGGATGGAGAGACGAGTGTTATTTTAACGGACTGCCGTATGATGCACGTGGAAATGCGTTGATGCAGTGGCTGTAGGTCACAATTAGAGAAAAAAAAGCAAGCGTGGATATGAGATATAATTGGAATTAGGTATATATAATAAGATGAATATCAAGTATATATGTATGTGTCACGTGATCCTGGTGTATACAGAAAAGGATCACTGCTTGATGGTCGTGATCTGTCATTTCAGTCCCATCAATTCACAAGTTGACATCTTTTCAAGCGCTCATTATCATCTCAGTTCATCCACTATTTTCCTCGGAAATTCCACTTCACTCTAAGAGCGGTATCTCTGGTAGAATGACTGCATGCGAGTCATCTGGCCCTGAGAGAACTCGGTCATGCAAGAATCGTCGGTGTAGTCCATAAAATTTTGGATAGCATCCAGACCGGGCTGGTCCGGGCACGTGTCACGGCCAACGGGACATTCAAAGTTAGCATCCTTGGTCGCGGGGGTATCGGCAATCAAATCACCCTCACCCTCGCAGTCATAGCCCTCAAAGGTGTGGTAGAGACCCAGCCAGTGGCCGATTTCATGGGTGGCGGTGCGTCCACCGGTGTACGGGGCCTCCCAGCCACCGGGGACAGTGCCAGCGAGAATGGTGCAGCCGTCGCGGTACCAGTCGGCGGAGCCCTTGGTAATGCTGGACTCGGGGAAGTAGCAGTAGCCAAGATACCCGGAAACATAGGGCTGGAAGTAAAGGTTAAGGGTGCCGTATTCACCCTTGCGGAGGGCACGCTTCATGGCCATCTCACTACGGTCGCGAGCCCAGTTGGTGTTGACCGTGTAGTCAATATCCTTGAGGCCAAATGTGAAGCCAGCTTCCTTGTAGTCGGCGTTGAGAACCTCGATCTGGGCCTCAACAAGGTCTCTCTGAAAGCGGAGTCAAGAGGGAAACCCAGTATTAGTCATTATGCGTCACCTTGGTCACGGCAATTGCCCGATTTGGAAAAAGAAAAAGGGCAAGAAAATAAAAACTTACAGTCAGGTAACCGTCCTCGAGGTCCTGCGAGGTCGCGACAACGTGAACATATACGGGGACGTTGGTGTTGGCCTTGCGGACGAGCTTGCCAGCGGTGAGGGCAGCAGTTTCAACTTCAGCAAGGAATGCAGAGTCGTCCTTGTTGTTTTGGGAGGGGGCGGGGGTACCGCAACCGCGGCCGGGGACGCGGCCGGCCAGAGCGGAGGTGGCGGAGGTGGCGAAAAGGGCGAGAGAGAGGACCTTGGGGAACATTTTGATTAAATTATTAGAAAGGGATATGGAATATATAAAGATATTAAGTCGTGATAAAGTAAGTAAAAGTGACAGAGTAAGTGAATGAGCAAACGAAGGTGGTGAGGGACTTCTGAGAGATGAGAATGGTGGTGAGGAAAGACAAGAGCAGCGGTGATAATTTGATCAGGATGAGGAGAGCCTTTATAGTTTGTCTTGTCTTGCCTTGATGATGTCAAGCCCGGTGGTTCACAATATGTAGTTCATTTCTCTAGCTCTCGACAAGCTCCTTCTTTGAGCCCAGGAACCGCCGTTCGCCGGTTGATTGATTACTTCTGCACGTCCCCATCGTGATATCTCGAGCGATTGCAGTCTCTATCTTGAGTCCGAGAACGCCAAGTCTAGCCAAGAAATAACGGCCTTCCGGATTGGGATGACCCCGTTAACCACCGACTAGAGTGGAGGTTTGTGGATATATATATATATATATATAATTTGTTAGATACGGCGAGGTATAGATGGGGTCACTGTATCTTACCTGGAATCTGAGAGTGTCTTGGATGGCAAAGACTAGTCTCAGTGCCACATGAAGAAGAAAAGAAAATCTCACTTCCACATAGATCAAGCCATATCGCCAAATCAGACACGAACCCTCTTCTTACTCCAGTTATTTCCTTTGCCTTTACTGCATTCTTTCCCGTTTTGCACCTTTAGTTCTCTCAACTTGTTTCATTCTCATGACTTCAGTCACTATCTGCTAAATTTGTCTCTAGTTCTCGGCCCTTGGTCTTGATTTCGTTTTTTTTCATTGCTTATACCGGGTGATATTGAAGATCCTTTTTGCTTTCTTGGCAGGTTATGAGCTTCCTTTTATGGAAAATGGCCTGGGGGAATATGGTGGGGGCAAGGGGAATTCTGGAAAAGAATTAGACTGTTACCGGTCGGGGTTATAGTAAGAGTTGGAGCTTGTGGTTTTATCTAGCCACAGCTGTGATGATGATTGATTGGTTGGAGATGAGGTTTGGGGATAATATACCACAAGCAAGTGTAAACTTTGAGCTAGCCCCCGAAACTCCCAACATGAATCCTTCGTTCATGTCCATACACACACTAACAAAGGCCAATTCCCTATCCTCCTATGTTCCTTTCTTTTCGTCCCGTCAACCTTAATCCTTTCCCTCTTCTTTATCCTCCATTGGCCTTCTCATAACAACATGGTCCTCCGAACCGCCAAGAAAGAAAGATAAATGGATATAGATAAACGAACAGAATTATTAACCGTTATGTTTGACGCGTCTGTAATGGCGTCTTTTGACCGATCTTGATATTTGTGAGTTGAACCGATGATTCCTCATGTCTGTGCTGAGGCATAGGAAAAGGGGAATAAAGATAGATATGATCAATTGGTTGGTACAAGAAGATATCTGAGAGACTATATAGTCTTTGTATGCATCTGTGAATGTCATCATGACGAACTATAACAGGAGTCGTGGACCGGACAGATAAAAAAAACCCTCCCAATAATCACCTCATCACCACTGCTGTTGCCATTCAAGATTCTGGTCACAACAGATGGACATAATGATCAACAAATTAAGCAATAAAATACCGCCATTCGTGTTTTTGCGAGAATGGAACCCGCCGGTCACCATACGGATGATTCCAATTGGCCTTCGTTGATCTCCGGCATTGTATTGAAGGATCTACCAAGGCTTTTCCAAGCAGATAGAGAACGGACAAGCTTTGGGGATATTGAGTTGCCTTTTTTGATAGTGTTTGCTTGGAGGGCTTGGCGCATGAGGGAAAGGAGTACTTGGGGATATGATGTTATTATGGCAGAGCTTTTGGTTTGTATATGGAGTTATTGTCGGTACGATGTTGAGATTGAACTTGAAGTTTGCATCCATCTTGATCTGCCAGAACATTCCCCAGCCAAGAACCTCATGGGCAATCAGGAACTTTTTTTAAAGATTAAACTTTAATTTCTTTGACATTTTTGACAGTCGCCTGATTCAAAAATAGCCGCACAAACAATATCCATGTTCCTCAACCCATACAATCCGTGATTCGCATCACGATGAGTGGTTAGCCGATTATCAACCCATACAAATAAACGGATACACGGACTATTTACTTTGTCGCCTTCCTATTCTGGAAATCATATTCCGGAGGAGCGGAGCTGCACTCGGGCCACGAAATGATATCTGCGTCGGATATATATCCGATGGACTGACTGTTACAATTCAAGTTCAACGTCACAAGATACATTGTAGTAATTGAGTTCTTAACGTTAGGATTGTTTCCTAAGTCTGTATGTATTTGTTCAATGCCCATTTTTATCCATTCCCTTTTGTTTTAATATGGTAATTACCTTATTTTTAGTCAACTTCCATCATGTGATCGTGCTCATGATCATGCTCGTCCACCAACCAATCCGGAAACCCATCATCAAAGATATCCTGCAACTTTTCCATCCGCTGGCAGTCATCCAACATCTTATTCCGCATTACCCTTTCCCACCTTTTCATCTCTCCATCCGTTAACAACGCCCGCTCGAGAATCTTGGACAGTCCTTTCTTGTCCAGGTTCTCCCCGATAAACACCAGCTCCTGCCGCCGGTCTCCCCATTCGCCGCCCTTTTCAATGTCGTACTTGACGAGCGCGTCGATGTCGGGGTTCCCGGTGAGATACTCGGATTCAGACAGCGTGCAGAACCATTCGCGACCACCTTCGAGCGTGAGGATAGCGCCGGCCTGAGACCACTCGCCGGCGCGGTGTGGGCGGGTCGCGAGGAAGAATTCACCTTTGGAGCGGAAAAGGCGGTGGAATATGGGGTGTTTAGCTCTGTTGGCGAGGATGGTGGCATTGGAAGGGGTCATCAGATCGTCATTGGTTGTTTTGGAGTCGTGATGAGATGGGGGGAGTGAAGGGGGAGTTCCAACAGAGGTGCGGCGGGTAGAGATGGAGGCAGAGTCGTTGACAGAATCTGACTCACTGTGGGTGAGATATGGCCGCCCAGGAACAGAAACCTCATCAACTTGTTCATTTTCATTTTCATCATCATCCGCCATCTCCCCATCCGAAACCTCCACCGACTCTTCGTCTGCAAACTCCATCTGCAAGATAAACTTGTCATACACCAATTCCCACAACCTCTTTGGATGGAACGGCCTCTCCGCCCTCCACACGAAATTTCCCACTCTATACTCCTCCGTCTCTGGCTTTGGCGTCGCCTTAACCTTCCCATTGACCTCCCGCGCCGTCATCTCATGCAGATCTTGCAGCCACCCGTATCCCGTCTGCGCCTTCTCCATATTGAAAAGGCCGGTGTTAACCAGCTCTTTGGCGTTAACCTTTCCATGCTTCGTCTCGAGGATCTTGGCGTGGTGGTTAAGTTTCTTGAGAAGTATGATGACACGAGCCCTTTGAGAAAGAGAGACCATATCGACTTTGTTGAGGAGAAGGATGTCGGCGAATTCAATCTGATCGACAAGGAGGTCGGATACAGTGCGTTCATCTTCGGGGGTCACGTCGTTGCGGGTGGAGGAAAGCAGAGCGTCGGTGGAGAAGTCATTGAAAAAGGTAAAAGCATCGATGACAGTAACGGTGGTGTCAAGACGGGCAAAGGAATCAATGCCGCCAGCAGCGGTACTATACCGCGACCGTTAGTATATTTCCATTTCTTTGGTATCATTGATGTTTCCATTATGGATTTCCGGAACTCAACACTTACATTACTTTCAGAATCTCAGCCGCTTCATCATCTACCCCACCGACAATTTCAGCCATCTGCTCCGCCAATCGCCCGTCAAACGTCTCCGCCACCCGCTCGGGCTCACTGATACCCGAGCTCTCGATCACGACATAATCAAACTTTTGCAACTTGGAAAGCTCGACGAGTTCCTCAAGGAGGTCACCACGCAGAGTGCAGCAGATGCAGCCGTTTTGAAGGGCAATGACTTTGGACGAAGTTCTGGTGAGGCGGTGGGTCTGTTGGATGAGGGAGGAATCAACATTAACACTGTGGATTGTATCTTTATGTTAGTATCTGGAAGGGAATTGGCTTTGAGAGGGAGAAGAGATGTAACTCACGTGCCAATATCGTTGACGATGACAGCGATGCGGAGGCCGTGGTTAGATTTGAGAATGTGTTGGAGGACAGTGGTTTTTCCGGAGCCCTGGGGGTCAAAAGATGCATCAGTACATCGCGACAAAGTATCGTTACGGAATAACGAACCAAGAAACCAGAGAGAAGTGTCACCGGCAAAGGCTTCACCGGTGCTATCCTCTTCTTTGCCATTTTCGTAACAGGAGTCATATTTTTTCAAGTATCTATAAAAATGAATAGGATTATGAGTAACTCTCTGAAAAATCTAGTGTCTCAGAGCTGCTGGCATCCACCCATCTTTATATCTCCTTCCAGCGGCACCTTTTCCGGGACCATAATTAATTAGGGTTCTTAAAACCCTTAATATCTCATTTCCCTCATGGCCATGGTGTAAGTGCATCCTTCGTGTCTCTTGCTGTCCATCAAGGTTCCATCAGGGTGTTTCCGTATACTTGTCACTCAGAGTTCTCACGATGGGAACAGTACGTTGTGGAACGTAAGGAGGGGCTAAGACGGAAAAGCCAATAAGAGGAGGGGCATTTGAAAGGATGTGGGGACCGACGCTATGTGGTGGAAAGATGGATGGGGTTTTATAGTCGTTGGTAATTTAGTGCTGTTGAATGGTAAGGAATATTATGCGTTGCTTGGATTAAGAGGATATTTGTATAGATATCATGCGTATTGTATGATGGGCATGACACCCATATGAATAGATGAGACTGTCGAGGAATTTGTATGGCAACTACTCCACTCCTACCTCACACCTATGCCGATTCCTTAACCTCCGCTTCCGTCCTCACTCTCCCGGCTGCTCTTTGTCCCTCTCCATCCTTGCTTCTTTTGCACTCTTGAACTTGTCTTCCCACAACTGTTCTTTCCTAAACATCTTCATCGTGTCCCAGGCACTCGGCTCCCCCCACTCCGGATCTGCCCCACCTTCTAGCAATGCCTATTACGTCCACCCCTTACAGTCAGTATTTTGTATGTTTATATACATGTCCAGATCCAACTCCATCATTTTGTCCAATAACAAGCCTTCCGTCTCTGATGACAAGATGGAGAGTCAAAGTGCATGTATGCAGGTCATACGGGTTCCCGTGGGGATGACGACATAGGGTTGAAAAGGTTCATTGTAACACTCACTTCGACGACCTCGTTTTCGTTCTTGAAGATTGCCCCAGCCATTGGACTCTGCCCACGATCATTTAACCGATTAGGGTCAGCCTCATAGCGCAACAGCATCCTCACGACATCCGCATGTCCATGATAAGTCGCTAGCATCAACTATCCAAGTTTCATCGTCCAAGCATTAGTCATCTATAGACATAAAAAAACGATGGCGTTATTGTGTAAATAAACTTACAAGAGTGTTTCCTTGGTGGTTCGTGAGGTCGACTGGCAGTTTCTTGCTCGCCATCCATTCTTCAAGTTCTTTTAATCGGCCTTGTCGGGCGTCGTCGAACAGATGTTGGCAAATAGCCGTGAGGGCCTCTTTTTGTTGCTCGGCGGACATAGCCGCCATTGGAATATTTCCAGCACTATCTTGAGAAGCCGACATTGTATATGTGTACATTCGTGATTATTGAAATAAGGTGTATACGTCTACAATGCGAAAACAAAGGTCAAGGAAGAAATGTGACCATCCCATCTTCTCCTTCTCTCTTATTGCCTTCGGTGAACCCAACCAAATCCGGTAATTTATTGGCTCTACACCGAAATGCCCACCCACCTCCAACATCCTGCGAGTGGTTCACCCGGCAAATGGCAACTACCCTAGACGTTCCTGACATCACAGGCGGCGCGAATCCCCATAAAAAAGCCCACTCGGTTACACATGGTATTTTTTCACAGTGATGATATTTATTTGGCGCAGCTAATCTTGGTGATGTGAACGAGAATTTCGTCATTTGGGGGTTATATTTTTGGACCAGTGATTTTCGTGACGCAATTTGTTTGCAAACTAAAAAACTACGGCAAAGATATTTGCTTTGGTTTAGAACCCTATGTGTATGCTCATACTCTAACTAGTAACCCATCACCATCACTATTACCATCTGCCACCATGCCGTTCCTCATACGCACCGCCACCCACCTCCAACACTCGGCTCTCCGCCGCACCATCCGCCTCTTTACCACTGGTCCCACCTCCCTTATCCGCGTTACCGATATTCCTGCGCCGAACTCAGGACACATTCGTATCCTGGAGTTGAACCGCCCGGAGGCCCGGAATGCCATCTCCATGCAGTTATTGACAGATCTGAGGCGGGAGATTGATGTGGTGGTGACGCAGTATGGGCCGGGGGGCGAGGAGTTACCAGTCAAGGCCAAGATGGGAGGGGTGATGGGGGAGAACAAGAAGGGGGCTACGAGGGCGATGATTGTGGCGAGTACGTCGGAAAATTGCTTCTGTGCTGGTGCTGACTTGAAGGAACGCAAAGCCATGAACCAAGAAGAGTAAGCTTCTTCATGTCTACCGCTAAGATGAAAAATCAATTCTTTTGAAACCTTACACTGACAACCCCCACACACAGGACCGACCGCTTCCTTTCCTTCCTCCGCGTCACCCTCAACTCCCTCTCCACCCTCCCCATTCCCACCATCACCGCCATCTCCTCCCTCGCCCTCGGCGGCGGCCTCGAACTCGCCCTCGCCACTAACTTCCGTGTCCTCACCACCACCGCCGCCGTCGGCCTCCCAGAAACCCGCCTTGCCATCCTCCCCGGTGCTGGAGGTACCTACCGTCTTCCTGCCCTCATCGGTCTCTCGCGCGCCCGCGACCTCATTCTGACCGGCCGTCGTGTCTCGGCGGCCGAGGCATACTTTTTGGGAATCGCCGATCGCTTGGTTGAAGTGGCGCCGGATACTAAGGAAGAGAAGAATGTTTTGGATATTGCGAGGCGCGGGGCTTTGAGTGAGGCGGTGAGGTTGGCGCAGGAGATTTGTGAAGGGGGACCAGTTGCCGTTAGGGCGGCTCTGCAGGCGGTTAATTGGGCGAATCCGGAGATGGAAGAAAAGATGTATAAGCGGGTGATGAAGACGGAAGACCGTGATGAGGCGTTGAAGGCCTTTTCTGAGAAGCGGAAGCCAGAGTTCAAAGGTCGGTAAAAGGGATTTCTGGAGTCTCAACATGTCGTCTATACTACACATCAAAACTCCGGCAGCGTAGGACAGCTATTGTCGCTCTTGTCTATACGGCACTGTGTGCATTGTGATCAACCTGCTCACGAAGCAGCGTCCCATCCGTGTTGTTTCATCATGCAAATACTGTGTGTTTGTAAAGCTAACTAAGCATTACAACCAACTCTAGTGTGTAGAGATTTAGAGTCTGTTGCTTCCGAATTAGGTAACTCATGCACTTATATTAGCCTGTATTCAACCTTGTATGCATCATCCCTCAGTCTGAGAGCTGAAGTTAAATGATGGTGAATTTCTGTATGGTTCTCTGCCTGACATATTTCCAAGATTATATATGTTGGGGCTTCTACTGTGAATACAAGGGTCAACGATGTCTTTACATCACTGGCGTGGAGAAGAGACAGCAGATGACTGGGATTGAAGGGGCATTACATCACCGGATTTGTCACACACGTGATGGAGTAGATTGCCGGACGGATGGAGAGGATATGTGAAGTATATAAGAGTGCGAAGGAGGACCATGAATTGCGCAAGTTGGTTCTCTTGTCGCCACCATCAGATTTAATCGATTCTCAACAATAATCATGAGTCTCAATCATTTACGGTCTGTACGGTCTGCATACCCAACTCGACGCTCATCTTTCCCATACACGACCATCTACGTTCACAATCGTCATCAACAATGTGTGCCTTCCGTGCTGTCCAGATGGCCCTTCGGGCTTTGGTCCTTGCCGCTCTTTTGGCATCTTGAGCACCCGCTACTCCTCCGTAACCACCCAGACTCCCAAGTCGGCCACCGAAATCATCAAAGATGACCTCAAAGACCTCAGCAACAAGATTGACTCCGCCCTCAATGCCGCCTGTAAGCTTTTTTTTCATCTCTTTTCATTATTCGCTTTTATCTAATCCTAATCCTGATAACCAACCACTGTTTGATTGTCCTCTAGAATCTAAAGCCAAGCAAGCCTCTCACAAGGTCGTTGCCACCTCCGAAGACCTCAAGCATCAATCAAAGCAAGCCACAGGCTCCGCCCAAGATGAAGCATTCGACGTGTACGACCAGACGCAGGATAAGGCCGAGGATCTCGCAGGCAAGGCCAAGGAAAGGGGCCACGGAGGCGAAATGCAAAATGAACCGGAGGCGGCAGAGACAAAAGATGAAGTGAACAAGAGAGCTTAAGCGAATCTGGTAGACGTGTTGGTTAAGATATTCATCGTGATTAATACATAAAGTTTGCTTTTGCTTCTTAATATCTCTTGTTGATAATGGAAAAAGACCTGACCATGTGCCCTTCCGTTAGTATTATGATTTACTTTATGTTACCACCACATTAATATAAGTACAGAAAATAAATAAAAAATATAACCACCTATGTTACACTCTGCACTACGAGTGACAAAGCAATCGTGGAAATAAAAATAAATAAAAATAAAAAGGGGGTAGGAATCCAAGAAGTAATGCTCACTACCAGGGTCGAACTGGCGACCTTCGCATTCACTTGACATCTTTGGCAAGATATTAGTACGACGCTCCAACCAACTGAGCTAAGCGAGCGAATATCTTGAGTGTTTTGGCGAAAACGCTTGCCAGCAGCATCCAAGATTCTTCCAACAGTAGCTTCAATTTCAATTCCTGTCAACTCAGCCTACGACACAGATCTCTAGACAGATCACACAAGCAATAAATGTCCCCAACATGCCAAAGCTCCAACTAACCACAAGTCAGTGCAGTGCACAAAGCACACACGCCTCTCCCAGTGACCTTTACCATCCAGGGAAATACCCCTTTAGGCTCACTCTACCCGTCGCCCACATGTAAACGACAATCCGTCCTGGCATATATGGGGTGCCACCCATAAGGAACTCCGACGTCTCCACTCCTACTAATCTCAGCCTGAATAATCGGCCCCATTTTCGGTAGCAAAGAGCGGTCGGCAAATGGGCGATTATTGATCTACCGCTCGGAATACAGAGCTGGTTCAAGGATGAATCTCGCCTTGCGCTCCACCAAGCCGTGCGGAATAACAAAAAGATGAACAGAAAGAAAAAGCCAAACAATTAACACATACCAGAAAGAAGAGAAAATCCATAACTAGTAAATCAGGGTATTATTGTCCATCACATGTCTCGTCGCCGTTATCCCTCTATGATCCCCCGTCGAACACAACCCTCTTACGGCCACCTCCCCGGAAGTCCTCAAGAGAATTCAGCTGTCTATCAATCTCCATGATATCCAGCATCTCAAATTCAATATCTCTCTGCGCCGTCACCGCTTCATCCTCATCCGCCGCCGCGGTCAGAGTCTGCATAAATGGGAACGAACCCCCAGAGCCAGTCGCCTCCTTATCGCCACTGGGACCCTCAATGGCCTTCTTCGCCGGTGCAGCAGAGGCAATCCGGGATGCCCGGATGGTACCGGCTTTGCCGGGGTTTAGGTTGTAGAGCATCTTGGGTTTATCTGGCCGGTCAACAACAAGCGCAGCAGCATAATTTCTTTTGCCAAAGCGCTTGCGGACAACCAGACTGTTATTGGCAGGTATCTTCTCTTCAGATGCCCGGACGATAACCAAGCGAGACTCGCCCAGAACGGCGACCTCAATGGGAAGACCCAGAGCAGTTGGTTCGTCGTCATTACCCTCAAGATCAGGATGGATTGGAATGGCAGCGATTGCGGTACACTTCTCGCCTAGCAAGCCGGTATTGAGTTCCTGGATCTTGATCATGCGCGAAGGCGTTGACCCAGCAAACAAGTTGACGCCGCCGCCAGTTTGTCTACGAGTTTGAGAATCCAGGAATCTTAGAATAGCAGGAATCACACATACGTGTTCTGATGAAGAAATCCAGAGCGTAACAGACTCATCATTGTTGGAGCCCAGAAGACCTGGAATTGGTGAAACCGAAACCCCGCCATGCACCGCAGCCATTTTCCCAGGCGCATAAACTGAAGAGGTGAGAGCCGCCGGGCCAACACGTGCGCCACCCTTCCCATCAAGAGCACCGGCACGAAGAAGGTTGGTACCCTCGATCTGACCAGAGGCAGTAAAAGTGGTGACACCACCACCGATAATTCCAGAACCATTCTTACCCAAAAGAGAAGAAGCCTTGGGATTCACACCATCGACATCCCAAACGCCCCAAGTCCCATCTGCCAAAAGAACTAGAATGGCCCTACCTGCAGCAATCCACGACGCATCGACGATGGACTTCCTCGCTGGGAAACCTTTGGTGAAAGGTTGGAAAAGAGATAGCAACCAAGAACCCTGTGTCGGAAAAGGGCTCAAAGTAACTTCTTCTGATGGGAATGGTGAAGTAGTGAAATCATAGACCCTGATGCCTTGTTGAGGCTGAACAGCCATAAGTTGTGAGGTGTGCGTGGTGTTGAAGGCAAGAGAGGAGATGTTATGAGACAAGTACTCAGTCTGGAAAGCATCAATTAGAGGGGCAGATGATTTGATATCGCTCAATGATCTCTGCCATAATCTGAGGGCACCGGCCGCCTCACTGCTATGAGAAGCAACCACAATGCGCGCCATGGACTTGGCCTTGTCACCAGTCTTTGGTTTTATAAGAGTCATCGCGACTGCGGTACTCGGTGCCATTTGACCCTGGAGGAAGACAAAAGACTCACCCCAGAGACCAGCACCAATTCTATCAGCAAGCAGGCCTTCCCGGAGCTCGGGTCTCGCCTTGCTCTCATGAGAAGGCGGTATAAGAGGCAGAGTTATCAAATGAACATCATTATTGGCACAGGCAACGGTGAACACCATGTGTGAAGCCAAAATCTCAATACCAGTGAAAACCCCGTCATCTGACGGTCGTGTTGACGTTAACGGTAACACCGCGATGTGAGTGACGGCCGTGCCCAACGTCAAGTCAAGTGTCTGAGTAATCTCGGGGTACGGGTCTGAGGAGTATTCATCTTCAAATTCGGGGGCATCGACAAAGGGTTTTATTACAGGCTTCGAAGCAGGCTCGTCGTCGTCGGAATCGAGTATCATCACGTCGTCGTCACTGCTGGGCTTCGATTTCGCTTGTGAAGCGGCTGTCGGAACTGCAGCCTTCACGGTCTTGAGCCGGCGGCCACCGCGCCAGACTATAGTGATGCCATTTTCGTGCCCGTAGAGGAGAATGGTGGCGCCTTGTGGGGAGAGAATTGGGTAGGTCTTGACATCGTAGGATCGACACCGCAACTCATATCTTTGTGAAGGTTAGCTTAGTCTAGCTCGGAACTCGTAGTACGGGTGCAGAAAGGCGTACGTGAACTGAGTATTTTGTGTCATCCGGCGAATTCTGGGAGGGTCAAGTGCCATTTTGTGGGATACAGTTGTAGTGAAGTTTTGTTAAGCTTTGTTGGGATCACCAACGGTATTCATGCGTAATCAAAACCAAGCAAGCAAATACGTCTGAGTCGGTGGAGTTTTTCAAACTGCCGGTATCAAATTCAATCTGACGAGGCGGTGTGCGTTACCGCCAATATCTCGTTCGTTCATTTATGGTGGGAAGAAATCCGCTTTTTTTATATCTTGAACGCGCGTATTTTCTGGCAAGGCTCAGAAAATAATTAATCGCGATAATGGTTAACGAGCAACCAGTGACGCCAGCCTTGTCCTAATTAGGAAATATACTTATTTACTGTTGACAGCTGTCAAGATTTTATCTACAGCTGTCATCACTATCCAAGCAATGTATGTTCTTTCTAGTGTAAGCTTTAGAAATTTGATCAAGTTGTATAAGTGGGAAGTTGCTGAAAGCAACAGGAAATCCATGTCTGAAGTTACATTTAACATAGTGAATACTCAACGTCATTTCCATAGAACAATGATATATAGTCAACATAATATATCCAATTCAAAAGATGTATGATGTATGCCTCTTTACATGTACAAATCTTCATCCACAAACTCACCTGTCAACTATAACCCCCACTAAAACCATTATAATTCATCAACCTCTATCCTCATAGCCAAATACCGATCTGCATCCATCATCAGTCTATGTTAGTATATAAACATTCATGTATCTATGTATGTATATAAAAATATTTTTTCTCACCCCATGACTTCCCCATGACTTGACATCCATTGTCGATCCTCTCCTCCATCCAAGGATTGGATCCAGACAGCATAGACCTGTCAGAGCCATGTACTAGTAACCTTGTTAACCCTAAAAATCATTCAACATCCAGTAGATCATGACCAAACCCCCAAACAACTTGAAGAACCAAGATATCGCATGAGAAATCAGTGTCATGTTTCATAAAATGGGCCCCTGCGTATATATTTATTTACAATAAGGTGATAGCGGCAAAGATGAACATCTCAAATCGATGGTTGTGACCATCGTCATTTCGCATGTTTGAAATCTCAAAAACCCAACATTTGGACAAGAGCCGTTATGCATTATAGCCCGGTGAGACCTTGCAACCTGCTGACCGAACTTGACACAAACCCATGTTTGAGCCCCTCGGTACAATTTGACCATTCAAGCTCAAGTGCAGATGGAGTGTTACCAATAGATAAAGAGGGGCTATTAGGTGAAACGCTATATTTTCTTGTCTGTTAGAATCATTGCACAAGGATCTATTCAAGGATAAATTGTCATCACGGGATTACAATACCAGTTCTACTTAGGTAAATACCAATATTTTCGAGCAAATAATCGAAAGCACCAATTGCCAAGTAAAGCAGCACAGAAAAACTCAAAGAGTCGACTCTTGGTATGATTTTTTATTATATGATCTAATGCAAGATGTCTAAAACGCCATAATAACAGGACATAACGTGATCCCGCATATCCGGCTCAAGACAAAGAGACATAGAGACAAAGGATATCTACATAGGGACAAGATCCAAACCTCCCGCACGAGAAAATCGTATGAGATAACACTAAAAAAAAAATAGACAACGAATTTTACGAAATGTGGCAAGACAAATAGGAAATCAAAATAAGTAACGCCGCCTGTTAGTAAAAAAAAACGGTCCTGTTGATCTTACGTATGGACCGACAAGAACTAGATATCCCTAAACAAACAAAAAGAAAAAAACCATAGCAAACAAGACCAGAGTCGGATATGGTATCGGAGTCAGTGTCCACGTCAATGTCGGAGACAAGAGTGGGATATTGAGGAGAAAGAATAATAAACGCCTAAAATGCTGCTGGAAATCCAACCGAAATCGCAAAAGATACAGAGAAGAGTAGAAAGGGGATTCTGGGTTAATTGGAGTTGTCAGGCGACTGACGACAAAGGTTCATAGAAATAAAGAAAATGTGAGTTGCATGAAAGTTTCTCATCATTACGCGTTGGTGACCTGTTGATCATGTTAGTTACCACATACCAAGACGGACAGGTCTAAACGCGGAAAAGGAAAAAAGTCAGAACTTACTCGCAGGATTCTCCGAGAGTAATCCTCATTATCAGCGATACTGCCGTTAGACATACGGCGCTCGGCCATAACAGGATCCAATCTAGAGTCGGAGATGGACATGCTGCCACCAGGAGATGACTTTCCGTTCATGAAGGCATTCACAGCAGCGTTACGGCGGTGCTCCTCTTCAATCTCACGGTTTCTTCTGCGGCGCATGAAGAGAAAGATACCAGCGGCAACAGCACCGACACCAAAAACACCACCAACAACACCACCTGCAATCGAACCAACGTTGCTAGACTTCTTACCGTCATTGGCAGCAGCAGATGAAGAGGCTGCAGCGGCGGAAGAAGCAGCAGCTATTGAGGTTAGTATAAATTAATATCATACAGCAAAATGGCCACTACATCAAGACTTACCAGACGTAGACAACGAGTCAGCAGTGGAAGAAGCGCCACTGGCGGTTGATGAGCTAGTATCATCATCATATGAGACATCAATCTCAATACCACTGTTGAAAACAGACCAGGCACCGCCGTTGGAAATACTACCGCAGGCTTCGGAAGGATACGCCGGGCAAGGGTAATTGCAAGTAGAATCAGAAACAAGACTGTCCTCTGGCGGGTAAGTGTTACCACAGTAGCACTTAGTACCCTTCATCGCAAACACCAAGTAATTTTGCTTGACACACAGAGATACACCACAGAGACCACTGGAAACGGAGGTCTCGGTGTAGTTTCCGGGATCTTCCAGACTTCCTTGTGACTTGAAGCAGCCTACTCTAGTTTGGGAACCGGGTGCGGGCGTTTGGCTGGGTCCTTGGTAACCCTTGGTGGTCTGAGTAGCGCTAGAGGCACTGGTATCGTCAGTCATGGCGAGACCAACAAAGGCGGCAACGAGAATAGCGGATAGTCTCATTTTGGCGAATTCGTGATTATATTTTGTCTCGTTCGTCGATCCAAGATGTTTTTCTTTTATTGTCGTCGGAATGTGTAAGTAGTAAGATTACACGACCAGACAATGAACAGAATGATCTTGACCAATTATTGGTAAACGTCGCGAAGTAGTTAAATTCGCAACTGGAAGATCCGAAGAAAATAATAAAATTGCGCAACAGGATGAATGTTTAGAGGTGGAAAAACCGGCCGTTCCCCGTTGAATAATTTACGTTGTAGAAGGATGTCGAGAATCCTTTTGCTACAACTTTCTTGATGAAAAGTCGATGTCGGATAGGCGAAGCACTTTATGAGAAATCGCGGTGTTATTGGAACCGTGTTAGGAATGTCGGTCTGATATTGTCGATGA
Source organism: Ambrosiella beaveri (assembly GCA_030294605.1). Classification (NCBI taxonomy): domain Eukaryota; kingdom Fungi; phylum Ascomycota; class Sordariomycetes; order Microascales; family Ceratocystidaceae; genus Ambrosiella; species Ambrosiella beaveri. Next base: position 216,831 of record JARQWA010000031.1, read on the forward strand.
TTGTACTCTAGCGCTGGATGCAATGGCCAGTCGGATACTTCTTTGTCTTTTGTGCTGAAGGGAAGAATATCGCGTCGTCGTGCAAAAATAGGAGAAGGAGCGAATGTAAGCCGAGTTTGTGTGTTTGATACAGAAATAAAATGATATCAGCGACAAACTACACAGGAATACTACAGCGTAAAGCAACAGAAAAAGATTGAAAGAAAGTGAGGCGAAAGAGTAAGCTCAGGGAAGGGGGGAGGGAGAAAAAGAAAGAAAAGGAAAAAGTGAAATTCAGAAGAGAAAGGTCTGGATGAGCTAAAGGAAGGAAAAGTCAAGAACGAGTACTGAACGAGGAAGGAATGAAAGTGGGTGGCCAGAGTGGTTTGGCTGTAACCTTGTAAAAAGTAAAGGACATGGGCAAACGACTACTGAGTTTGGGCTTGGTTTACCTGGGGAAAGTGAGACTTGGGGTCAGTGAATGAAGGCTTCCAGTAGAGAGAGCCAAGATTTGAAAGGGGAGGGGCTCGCTTTAGTGGGAGCACGTCCCTCTTTCTGCAGCTCTTCACTCAATCAGTTATCTAGACATTTATTTACTTGAAAATATTTAGCAAGAGCCCGGAAATCGGGTGGGCAACAGTGGCAAGCATCCACAGGGGGCAGGCATGTTAGCCAGGAAAGCCATTTATTTAGTTTGGTGGGTGTGTGTCTGTTGTCATTAAAGTGTTGCATGATCCGGTTATCCTGGGAATAGAATCGTTTTATAACGCTAGACTGGACGACTAGGGCAGGATCATCGGCCACTACATCCCACATGTCATGTTGAAGCTGTAAGCTTAGCTTCGAACTTTGTCTCGACCCATTATATCAGCTATCAAGCTTAGCTCCAGAGTCGATTGTAGAATCTTTATTCTTCTACATCAAGATCCAGTCATGATTGGCATCTCAAATATTGAGGCCCTGGAAACTGCAGGAACTGATATGAAAAGGACAAGAAGGGCCACAAGAAGGGCCACAAAGCGAGATTGGGTCCCTGCTTTTTTTCCCCCTCTGGTCTATGAAAACAAAGAGTGGCTTATAACCCACAGACGCGAGGTGTGAGCATAGTGTTCTAGACAGCTCCTAGATGATGATTGGATAGCTTCTCCTGACTAAACTCCCAGGTGTCTCCCTTAGTAAAGATCCACATCGTGCAGATGCAGCCAATGATCGTGTGCATACGCCTAGAAGGAAGAGCATATTGAACAGTTGATTGGTGAAATAGCTTCCAGTTGACTCCACTTTGAACTTGACTACGTTCACGCCACGTTTTGAAGTAGAGAAAACATGTATATGTATGTATACATTTTGTGGGTATGAAGATTTTATAAAAATACAAAAAAAAAATGGAAATGGAAAAGATGATGAAAGTCGAATATATAGATATGTGGTTATTTACACGCCATTCTTGAGAAGCTTGTGAGTTAACTCCAACACACATTCACAATTCTCGATAGCCCGTGAACCACCCAAGCCTCAACGCATAATCAAGTGGAGTGCTACAGGGTCCTGGACGAGCCGGCAAAGACAGAAAACACCTGAATCGTATATTCCGGGGTATGGTAAGGTATAGTTGCAATCGTTATTTATCGGGGGCCATCGCTGTGGCTTTTCTCCACTGAAAGCCCATTTTGTACACATTCTGTACATTGGGCTAATGACCGCGTATTCCTGGCGAGTTGATGAAGATTACAGCATTCCTAGGCCATGATCTTTTCAGCGAGATTTACAGAGGGATATCAACAAGAGCCGACTTCGCTTTCCGGGCTTCACAATCGACGCCATCAATTGAGAGAAATCATTACACAGGTATTAGCGGGAGGTTAGTAATCCATATAATCTAGAGTTTAACCAGATTTTATATATCTACAAATATATTTAGATAAATAAATAGATATGCAGGTAAGCGGCCATTGCGACTTCACGAAACCTATGGGATTCTGAGGAAATACAAAGGAAGCACACAAAGTGCAATTCAAGAACCGCAAATGTCACAACCACAGCAAACGAAGAGCTTCCTTACCACCCACACAAAACAGTCAAATTTCCCACCACGTCCAAGCAACAAGGAGATGACGTTCCTGACTACGAAGAGAAACAAGTTAAAAAAAAGAAGACAAATATCAGTGATTGATTGCGTTAATCGGGTGAATCTCAAGAAAGCCACATGAGAACAGTCGAATTTTGATTGGTATTGGCGGCCATGTTCGTGGTTCAAACGTAAATCTCACATTGGTGCAACATGGCCCTCTCTAGCTCTCTCTACCGGATATTTACATATATGTTGTATGATGATTAATTTGGTGGTTCAACAAGCGCATCACATCTAAACCAAATTTGTAATCATGGTGGAGTGACAGAAAGAAGACATTTTCTAACGAGTGCTTCTCGTCATGTATGAAACCGGGATTCACGACTTTGAGCAGCTCGGTGCTAACTGTACGTAATAGTATGTATAGATGTGGATAAATATCTAGTATAAATCGTTATTCCCGTATTTCAAAACAAGAAGTCACTGGCAATAAACAGTAAACATAACATATCCAGTAATTGCTCCCCCCGTCGTAACCATTGCCAACGGCCACATGCGTGCGCCTCGTTGCATTCCCTTCGCCAATATTATTTGAGATTCTGGAAATATCAACATTCCTAAGATATCCCCTCCAGGCTGTGGTTTGAGAGTATTTATGTAATGCGCAGTGAGATATTTGGCTATCATAGTTTATATAGATATAAACAATCATACTTGCCGGTCACAGTATCGGTAGCAAGATGCGGGCCAATCAGGACTCAAAGGTGATATTTCTGATTTCTTGACAATCATGTTTTGGATTCAAACTTTCAGGAACCGCAAACTAATTGGCTCTCTTCTTGATCCATCCCCGAGTCTGATTCTGACTTACTATATACATATAAAGCTTCGAAGTTTGCTGATGTAATTTAGCTAGCTCGAGGCAGTGCTCATTTGACAGCACACTGATTACAACCTATTGCCCATGAATACGAGGCCTCCTCGGGCCACAACATGTGGGACTGGAACTGGACTGTGGGGTTGCAAACACAGTAGATGTCCACGGAGATGTTAAATTGTCATGTTGGTGGAGATTCGATACAGATGCATTCATATAGAACATCCGCTTCTTCTCCATCGAGAAATCCGCCATCCCCTTGCATTTCGAGGTGTTCGCTAGCGGATATTGCATGATTCGTGTGTGAATGGACCAAGTTTTTTTTTTGTGAAATTGGGAGTGTTGATGTTTACATTCTGTAGGCGCTGACCATGGATTGTTGGCGGTATCTACCTGCCAATGGCAATGAAAGTGCGAAACGGAAGCCGTATTATTGAGTAGCTAAGAATTGTATTCTCAACTTGAGTTCCATCTCTACTGTTCATAATGTGATAGATGGAAAAGAAACATCAAGTCTGCCTTGGCTTATCCCTATTTTTGAAGGTTTAAGGGTATGAGAAAAGGATGATGTGACGGATGGGGGATGGAAAGGAGGCTTCAGCTCGTGTTTCATATAGCGATTCTGATTGTATACATATATTTACATACCACTCATCTTCACAACAAGAGATAAGCTCATTTGTCCTATTATGATCCATTCTTGTTCTTTCACCAGAGTCATAGTGTCAGTTCATTGGCTCAATTGATCGATCTATTATTTTTTTTTGTCTCCGGGATTCTGCTGCGGGGTAATCACTGATGGCCTGCGGCGGCCGGAGCGATCGATTGGACCCCATTACTGAAGACATGGAAAATCCCACCGACGAACCATGCATTTGCATGAATATAATGAGGCTAAGCGCAGGACCCTGACAGGATCAAATTTATACTGACACGCACTACGGACTTTCAATGATAATGACAACGTTTCTGAGGTTGTCAAGAATTCCAAGTGAGCATATATATATATATATATGTGGATGAAGGCACCATGTCTCATTCATTATGTTCGGCAATTATTCGGTTCGTGGCAAACATGTCTTGAATCATGAAGCTCATATAATGACTCCAGAATTCGAGTTTGTCAGCTTAAGATTTGTCTAGCCCAATGAAGCTCCCAAAAACAACCCAAGGGAGATGGCAGCCTAGCAGCACTCTCACTTTGACCCAGCAAAGTTACCCTTGTAAAGACACAAAAAAAACTAGACAACCGACCACATCATTACCCGAAGCAGAGCCGAGTCATTGACGCAAGCCGGTGATGAGCGCTTTGGTATCCTCGTGGTCCCGTGGCCCTATTGTCCATTGATCGGACCGTTCAGACCAGCATGTATCAATCATTATCCCCGACGCCTTCGCAGAAAGTGCGACGCCACCGGACAAAAAACGATTTTTATGTCGGCAGATTTTTAGTTGATCTAGATACCAAGCCATGAGCCGATCGTCAAGTGTAATTATAGAGTCTAAACCATTGTTTTTGTGTTTTAGTACTGCTGGAGACACAAGGTCAAGCAAGCTTTAGTGCTTGGTTGTATGTATATATAAATCCTGAGAGCTTGTTGGTGAGCTTATGTATTGCCTACAACCTTCTCGAAGTTTAGCCTCCAAAGCTGGCATGGCGCTACAGTTTTGGCTTACAGCTTAGTGTCTTTAGTCAGGGCCCCGCATATTTCAAAGAATAGATTCCCCAAACTTTTTTTTTTTGGAAAATGTAAAGGATCCTAAAGTGGAAATAGCACAAGAAAAGAAAAAGTTTGTCACGCATAAAAAATAAAAAGTCTATATACCAGAAATTGTGGAGATTGAGGGACGGATGCTGGTGATATTGGCCGGCATAAGAGAATAAAATTTTTGATTGCAGGAGAAATATATATATAACCCTTAAATCCCTTGTTGACCCTATCATTGACTGCCTTGCGTAAAGTGCACAAGGTGATAATAAAGTATAAACATTGATGATAATATCAAATTAGAATGGTGGATAAAAAAAACAGGTATTTCAGAAAGTTTATCACATTAATAACAACCAAATACTACGGTATTGATCACTATAGATGTGGGACATGACACGCGAGCGGCTTGTTTAGCAGCATGCGAGGCCCATCTGCCATAAAATAAATCTGCACCAGGAGTTCAACCAGAAGCGCAACCAGTTCTATTTGACATTTTAAATATATACGTACAAACCTTTTTGCCGACCCCCTTCTCCATGTCGGTGATTTTACAGCTCCATATTCAGCTTACATGTAAATATGTATATTTACCATGGAAAATTGCAGCTACGGACCGACATCTATCAAGCCATGTTGTCATGGTGTAGAGCCTATTTAAAAACAGCGACATATGATCCCGAATATCTGGGAAGCCAGGATAATCAACGGGGGGCGAAAGGGGTGTAATATGCTATATATTTTATATCTTTTTTATATCTTCAGAAACAGGGAAAGGTGAGGAGTTAAAAGAAACTTGCATCTACCAGATGGGAGCAGAGATTCAAATATGGACACGGGATCGATAATGTTGTATATATATATGTATTTGAAGATTTTCGGATGAAAGGTTAAGGTTGGAAAGGCCTCTGAGAAGTGATGGTTCTTAGATTGATTCCGAAACATGCGGGTGGCCAGATAGTGATGAAAACGAAGGTGACACTAGCAGGAGACTATGCACTGTAAATACATCCACAAATCATATTCCGAAAGAATGGACAAATCCTGAGTCTCGATTGGCAAAAATACAAAATGCTTTCTAAACAGTAAAGTGATATTTCGATACTCTGGATTTCAGCAACCAAGGTTATCAAGGGATATCGGCAGCATGACTCATTATAGATAAATGGGTCGACATAACGGTAGCGACGGTGTCCGAGACTCAATGTTTGCGAACCTCCGTTGCTATGTATATATTTACATACTATCACGAAGAATCGAAACATGTAAGTGTATATTTGCCAACGCATGTCATCACATACTAAGGCAAAGTAATCAAGTTGGTGATATTCTCTAGTCTACAGCTCTGGATCTAAAGTACCGATAGCTCGCGGTTATAAACCATGTTTGAGCAAACCCAGGTGAAGATGGAATTATGAATCCAGTGTGGACGGATGCGGATTTAGGCGCATATTGTGGTCAGTAAGTGGTACGAGGGTCGCAGAAGCTTAAGAAGGCCAGTACTTAGTCTGGGCTGGACATAACTTTTTCTGTGATAGAAATTCCGTCACAAACACTATCAATAACAGCACCATAGCACCGCACCGAAGAGGGGAAAATATCAGAATAAAAGGACAAATCCGGGCTTTATATTGATAAAAAAAAAAAAAAAAAACTCAAAGAAAGTTGACAACGCCAGTTCACCGAGATTTTGAGATCTGATGGGCATTTGCGGTGAATAGAAATATATATCTATCGGTTCCCCATTGACATCCGACCATACCTTTTTTTTTATTTCATCATTCGTAACCCTGTGCCTGTCATTGTTCCTGACGCGCCACTTCCTTCCTTTCCACCCCTTCCATGATATATTCCGCCTTGTTTTCTGGGGAAACACATTCCGATTTGTTTACTTTTTGAAGAAGTAAATGGTGTCCATGTACCAGCACAGCAAAAGATATGAAAGTCACCAGTGCTACAATTGTCGTGACGCTTCTCGGGAGTTTTGTCAGCGCCGAGATAGCTGTGAAGAATGTGGCAATCATTGGTAAGTTCTAATGAGAGAAATGCCTTGTGTTACATTGGCCGCGTGTCATATTTTTGGACCGTCCATCCCAGATGCCGAGACTGACCCACATTTATTTCAGGTGCCGGAGCCGCGGGTGCTTCTACGGCCTACCACCTTCGCAAGTTTGCCGATGATGCTGGTGTCCCCATGAACATCACTGTCTTCGAGAAGACTGATCGCATTGGTGGTCGTACTTTGACTGTTAATGCTTGGGATAACAAGTTGCTCCCCGTTGAGCTGGGCGCCTCCATCTTTATTGAGGCAAACAAGATCATGTGTGAAGCGGTTTCCGAGCTAGGCCTGAGCTTTAAGGAGCCCGAATTAGGCGAGGATGATGGGGCAACTGGAATTTGGGACGGCCAAGACTTTGTGGTTTTCCAAGAAGGTGACATGAGCTGGACCGACTATATCAAGTTGTTTTGGCGTTACGGCCTGGCTCCTATCAAAGCCAAAAAGTTGGTCAAGAGTACCGTTGACCATTTTTTGCAGATTTACGACAAGCCGCATTTTCCGTTTTCTTCATTGACGCAGGTCGTGAAAGATCTGAGTCTGGATGGAGCTACTGGAGTGGATGCTGCAAAGTTTCTGACTGAGAATAACGCAAGTACCATGCTCATTTTTTTGTTGGAATTTCGACTGTTTACTAATCTTCAGATCTAGATTGGTGACAAGTTTTCTTCGGAAATCATTCAGGCGGCTACTAGGGTAAACTATGCCGCGAACTTGAAATACATTCACGGCCTTGAGTCTATGGTGGGACCCGCATCTAAAACTCTAATGGAGCTCATGACTGACACTAGTAACAGGTTTCTATGGCCCCCGAAGGCACTTCACAGGTCAAGGGAGGTAACTGGCGCATTTTCTCTCGTATGATTGAGGAGTCGGGGAGTACCTTCTTCCCCAACACTACTGTGGCACACATTGACTATGCTAAGGGCTTTATCAATAAGTTCGCCATAAAGAACCTGATATCTGGAAGCATAGTCGACGAACCTACAGTTTTCGATGAAGTTGTCATTGCCAATCCATTCCAATTCAGTAACATCTCGGTACCGGCTACTTTTTTCAAGGATACCATCGAGGAGATTCCTTACATGAAATTGCACGTCACTCTTTTTGCGACTCCTCTTAAACTTACTCAGAAGTACTTTGGCCTGAAGGACAGCGATACATGTCCTACCACAATCCTGACCACTTTACACCCAGATGATGTTGCAGAACAAGGTCCTGCTGGCGCCGGAAAGGCGGGTTTTTTCTCCATCAATGTGTTACGCCAGGCTATAAACCCCAACACCGGAGATACAGAGTACCTATGGAAAATATTCTCGCCCGAAGCTGTTACTTCTGAGTTTCTGTCCGATATTCTGGGTTCAGAAGTTCCCAAGTCGTTCACGGGCAATCTCACCAATGGAAATACCAGCCCCGTCACTTGGTACTACCCCCACGTCTTTTACTCTTACCCAGTTGAGCTTCCTAGAACTACATTCCAGGACCCAGTGTTGGGCAAAGGCTTGTGGTACACATCTGGGATTGAAAGCTTCATCTCGACCATGGAAACCAGTGCTTTGATGGGCAAGAACGTTGCCCAACTTATCGTGGATGGTTACACGGACCTACGGAAGAGAACTATTGTTGCATTGTCAGACGAGCTATAAGCTATTAGAGTTTGGAGAGGCTATGTGTGGTGTGCAGAGGGTGTGCAGAGGGTGTGCAAGTCAAATCAATAATATTCCTCAGAACAGGCACAAACAGAACTAAGCTTTATTATTTTTATATACCAAAGCTCACTTTGCATTCATTATGTAGTGTGCATCTTTCCTTTTTGGGCGACCTTCGTGATGGATAGCATGAACGACATTGGTCAAGAGCTTAAGAGGTATCCGTTCATTGGATGACGCCACAGAAACACCACTTTTACCACCTCTACTTAGTGTTTCTATGCCGAATATGTGGCTGGAAGCCCCTCAAAAATGCAGGATCTTGCAAAATTGCACGTGAGTCTGACAGTGGATGGAAACTACCCAACAAGGTTTGTAGCTATGGTTTAGCGCTGAAAAGTTATCTTTTAGCGGGAAAACATAAGCTTACTGGATAGGTAGTTGCTAGCGACGATGTCATTACTCGTAAATTTGGAGTAAATCTTTTGTCATAGGAGTTGCCACTCGAATTCACAATTTCTCCATTTGTAATATCTCCAGACTTTTACACTTCATGATACCGATAAAAAAATTCATTGCTTGTCGCATGCATCTATTGAACTTGATACCCTATTTACTCCTTGTTGGGCCTGGCATTCCATCATTGGATTGACCCCGCTTGAGAGTCCCTCTTATCGATTCCTTGCCCCTACGTTTCCCTGCATGACAGTGGACTTGTTTTTAGTTTTCTGACTTTGTTGCACACTGATTGCAGCCACGTTTTCTTCGCCATTTATTGTTGGTATATATTGAATTCCTGAACTATAAAACCTTTTATCTACCACGCTCTTTTCTGTTGCCCATTTTCCAGAGCTTTCTGTGCGGTGTCCTGGCATTCTTAGTCAGCGTGAGACAAACACCTAGATTCTGGAAGACTGCATCAAGTTGTGAATGCAATTAGAATATTTTCTTGATATCACCACTTTCACACATTAGTTGCTTGACCCACTATGTTTATGCTTCGTAACGGTAAGTCTCATGAATGCCCCTCGCCACTTTGGATCTTCCCCTCCTCCCTCACTCTCGCCACTTATGGCACCTGTGCTTTGCCTTGTCTTGCTATGTTTTTGCATCCCGGAACCTCATAAGACGGTGGTCCGTGATGACATGTCGATAAGATACATAGAAGAACAAAGTCCACAGGGTTGCATTCCAACTGTCTAGAAAAAAAACTAGTGGGTTGTCTACTACAAGATGTGTTGGATGCTGCTGTAGATTTTGTTGGATGGTGTTCCATTACCACCTCATGTGATTGTCTTGTTGCTAACCCTTGTCAATTCATCAATCAAGTAGGAAAGCTGATCTTCGGCTCTGGAAACCAAGAGGCTTTGATCGAACTTCCTCAAGGACAACTCTACCTTGTGCGCCCTCAGTCTCCCAAGGGCTATTCCGAACTCATTTTCAAAGATTCTGCTGCTCGCATCCGCAAAACCAGTGCCGAGTTTCAATACCAACTAGTTGTGCAGCGTGTTTACGAAGAAGGAGAAGAGGAGCTCCTTGCTGAAGAAGGCGACGATGAACAATCGGCTGAAGCCTCTGAGCGTGACGAAAAGGTTTTCCTCCTCGACCGAGACCTCCACTTCCGTGTCGAAACCCGTCAAGGTTCCGAGACCGTTCTTGCCTGGCGGGATCTGAGCGGTGATACTGGCGACGTCTACGAATTCATCTGCGATGCTTCTATCCCCCATAACCAAATTGCCCAGTTTCAACAAGTTGCGCGCAACTGCCAGTACGAGCGCCTCTACAAGAAACCCCATACTACCGCTTCCCAAGCCGATCTCGAACAATTCGATTTTGACGACGATCAACCTATTCCTCCTGCTTCACCGATTCACTCACCCACCTTGGCACACCCAATTGAATCGACCGACGCCGTTTTTGCCAAGGTTATTGCGCACAACCAAAACACCCAACTTCCCCCAGCTACTGTCACCGTCGCCCCCACTCCTGTTGCCGACATGCGCCCATCATCCACTTACAGTGACGATGAGGCCGACCTCGAGGCTCAGCTTCAAACTGAAGCCCGGTTGCAACAAGATCTTGAGGATGAACTTGAGGCTGAAGAAGCCGAGTTGAGAAGACAACTTGAAGAGGCCGAGGCCGAGGTAGAATCTCATGCCCAAGCTGAAGCGGAGAAGGCTGCTGCTGTTGTCGTTGTTGCCCCTTCTGCTCTTGATATCTATGCCTCAGTTATTGCCGAGCTGCACTTCTTTGATTTTGTGTCTGGCACTTTCGTGCTTAAGGACGATGAAGTTACTGCTGTTGTCACTGAGGTTGGTAGCTGGCAATATTGGTTGGAAATCAAGGGAAAGAACAACTGGGTGAGTATTTCGGTTACTCCAGATGTCAACCCTGTATTCAACTTCGAATATCTATCTTTCATTTTCAATCAGGTGTCTGAAGATGGTAGTGCCAACTCATGGCTTTTGCGATTCAAGGGCCAGCCTACCATGGAGAAGTTCCAGGAAGGTCTTTTGCGTGCTCTTTGGGAGCAGCTTAACCTTATAAAGTGGGCCAAGGTCAAGGACGTGGAGCGTGACTACATCACTGATGCTTTCAATGACCTCACTATGGAAGATGCTGAGAATATGGAAGAGGAGGAAGAAGAAGGAGAAGAAGAAGAGGAAGAAGAGGAGCCCGAGCAAGAAGCTCACAGTGAGGATGAAGAAGAGGATAGCGATGATGATGCCCCTGAGAAGAAGGGTGACGGTAACGTCAATTCTCAGCTTGCCGTTGGATACAAGCACGACCGGTCGTTCGTTGTGCGTGGCTCCAAAATCGGGGTGTTTAAGCACACTACCAACAACAACCTTGAGTTCTCTACCAACATCTCTCGCGTAGAAACACCTGGTGGCAAGCTATTCAGCCCTAAAAAGGTCATGCTTCACAATGAAGATCGGGATCTGATCCTTCAGCACGGCACCGATACCAACAAATTGTATCGTATGGACCTGGAGTACGGCAAGGTTGTTGACGAATGGAATGTTCACGACTCTATTCCCATTACTACTTTTGCTCCAGAGAAGAAGTTCGCTCAGATGACTGGTGAACAAACCTTCCTGGGTATTTCTCACAATGCACTGTTCCGTGTCGATCCTCGTCTTGCTGGCGACAAACTTGTTGACTCACAACTCAAGCAGTACGCTTCCAAGAATGACTTCTCCGCTCTTGCTTCTACTGAGAAGGGCTATGTTGCTGTTGCCAGCAACAAAGGTGATATCCGTTTGTTTGACCGTCTTGGTATCAATGCCAAGACTCATATTCCTGCTTTGGGCGAGCCTATCATTGGCCTCGATGTTTCTGCTGATGGTCGCTGGCTGCTGGCAACTTGTCGTACCTATCTGTTGCTCATTGATACTCTGCAAAAGGAGGGTAAGAATGAAGGCAAGCTCGGGTTTGAGCGGTCGTTTGCGGCTGAAAAGAAGCCCCAGCCCCGTCGACTGGCCCTCACTCCTGAGCACGTTGCGCAATTCGCGTATGAGACCAAGCAAGGAGTCTCGTTCACTCCTGCCAGATTCAACACTGGTGAGGGTACGGAGGAGACTAGCATTATCACGGCCACGGGCCCTTACATTATCGAGTGGAACCTGAAGAAGGTGGTCAAAGGTAGCAAGGCTCCCTACCTCATCAAGCGTTACGTTGAGGATGTCATGGCCGACAACTTCAAGTTCGGCACAGACAGGAACGTCATCGTTGCGCTGCCTAATGAAGTCAATATGGTTGGCAAGAAGGCTCTCAAGAAGCCGACTCGTGAGAGTATCTCTGGTAACTTTCAGGTCGGGGGCCATCGGAGCCTGAAGCCTGCCCTGGATGATATTGTTGAGTCAACGTACTAGACTTGAAGACACAGTGATTTGTGGAAAGGAAGCTTTTTGTTTACATTATAGGTTCTAAGTCTTCGCATGAAGACTTTGGCGTGATTTTGGTTTGCTGCTTAGAGTTAGATGGGTGGAGTTTATCATGTTTTTTTTTCTTTGGCTACTGTCTAATGCGTTGATATATGCCTCTTACGCTTGGATTTCTTTCTTTTCATGTATTATGTTGGAGCCTTATGTTTACATGCTTATGGTCGTGTTTATTTTCCGGTTTTTTCATTTGTTTTGTGCAGCAGATAGTCAATCCTCACAATCAACATTAAATACTTGAATGTAGTAAGGTCAAAATGTAATTCCTAGTAATACATCTAATTGGTGCGCATGTAAGTCACCCCAACCGCAACTCCAACACTAAAATCACTGGACTTTTAGTTTTTAGATGCATACATAGGGATCTTCTCTAGAAACACGACGGTTTTGCAGTCCGATAATTCCACGAGAATGTCATAATATGGTGGACCCAAAATTTCGGAATTCGGCCACAAGGGGCAGTTGCAGCGGAAGGAAGGTACATGATACTAATGCAAGGTCGGAAGGAACCAGATTATTTGCGGGGTATACGGAGAAAACCAGTGAAGATGGAGCGAAGCAGTCGGAGAACTATGGATATAAAGAGGCATTGAAACTGTAAGATTTAGATGATCTTTTTTTTTTCTTTTTTGTTACAGCAGCGCTGACATCTTTTCAAAAGTTACATATAATGGCTACGGTCAAGTTCTTGCCTCTAGGGGCCACTATCCAGTCTATTACTATCGATGGCGTCAACATTGTTCAGGGTTTCAATACCCTTGAGCAGTACCGCAAATACAACACGCCCTATTTCGGCGCCACCATCGGCCGGGTTGCCAACAGGATCGCTAACGGTAAAATCAACTCGCTGAACAATACTTCTTACACCCTGCCCATCAATGATGGCACTAACACTCTTCACGGTGGGGTTGTTGGCTGGGATAAGAAGGAATGGGTGGAGATCGAGTCGGGGGTGAGGGTTATCCCGGGGGTGGAACTGGAGGAAGGGGCGGAAACGACGGGGTTTGAGATTGTTAGTGGGGATGGGGAGGAGGGATTTCCGGGGGATGTGAAGGGGAGGGTTTGGTATACGGTGGGGAAGGAGAAGAGGACCGATGGCAAGGGGGTTACGGTGTTGGGAATAGAGTATGAAGTTGTTTTGATTAATGGGCCGGAGGAGACGGTGGTGAATATGACGAACCATACGTGAGTTGTGCGTACACATTTTTCTCAAGAACTTGGATACTAACAGATTCAATACAGATACTTCAACCTCGCCGGCACCTCCAGTGCCAAAACAACCACCGGCACCCTCATCACCCTCCCCACCACCACCCACCTCCCCCTCTCCTCTGGCATTCCCAACGCACTACCCCGTTCCTACCCCAGTCTCCTCCCCGACACCCCTTTCCACCTCACCACCACCACCGACCTCGACGACTGTTTTGTCCTGACCCCTGGCACCACTGACCCAACCTCCTTCTCCATCGACACCCGCAACCACACCCTCACCCTCAATGCAGCCGCCGAGCACCCTGATACGGGCATCCACCTCGAGGTCTTGTCGACGGAGCCGGCGTTCCAGTTTTACACTGGTAAAGGAATTGACGTGCCGGCGGTTGACGGGTTCCCGGCCCGCGGAGCGTATAGTGGGTTTGCGGTAGAGCCCAGTCGGTATGTTAACGCGGTGAATGAGGAGGCCTGGAAACAGCAGGTTGTGTTGAAGAAGGGGGAGACGTACGGAGCTCGTATTGTCTACAAGGCGTGGAAGGAGTAAGGAGATATATGTACGCATATATATAGCAAGATCCAATACATTTCAAGAATTAAATCGCTATTATAGAAATCGTCAAATGGTATCAAGACACAAATGTAACAAAGATTCTCAACGAAAGGCCCACACAAATGATGCTTTACTCATTGTCATTATCGTCATCCTCATCATCACTGGAAATAGCCATCTTTCCCCGTTTCTCTAGGGCCTTCCTTGGCGCAGCCTTTTTCTTAGCGGCTCCCTTATTCTTGCTCTTCTTCTTCGTAACGTCATCATCACTGTCATCCGACAATTCTGCCTCCGACTCCTCATCACTGTCCGAAGCATCCGAGATACCATCCGAGATGTCAATGTCATCATCGCTGTCGTCATCGCCATCGTCATCATCGTCCTCTTCATCACCTTCCTCTTCGCTATCCGATAACCCCTCGATAACCTGCTTCTCAATCTTAAAACTCTTCGGCGCCGCCCGCCGCGACGACCGGCCACCGCCGCGACCAGAATCCTCCGTAACCCCCCACACTTTGTCATTCTTCTTAACTTCCTCCAAATCAGCCTCCAGCTCCCTCTTCTGCTTGATTTCTCTGGCCTTCGCCTCGCTAAATCGCCCCGTCATCCCAATATCCCTCAGCATATCCTTCAGATGGCGCAACTTTGCCTTTTCGTCTTCACCATATTGCTTGAGCTCGCTGGCCCACATCTTGCGAATACCGCATTTGACCAGTTGGGATTGCAATTTCTTGGTTTCCGCGGTGTCAGCAGAGTTGGAGACGGCCTTTTTGAGAGCGGCTTTTGCTTTGCTGCTCCATTTGGAAGGGGGTTCGTCGATAACTGAGGATATGTCACTGTCACTGTTGTTGGCATCGTCGTGTTTGTCATCATTGGTCTCTGAAGCCTCGGCTGCCTCGGGTGCTTCTGTCTCATCGTCAGATTCTTTCTTGGGGCGCTTGGATTTGCCCTCATTGTCAGAGGTAACTTTGCGCTTGTTGGTAGCCTGGGATTTCACAGGCTCCTCTTCCTCTTCCTCTTCTTCGTTCTCATTATTATCTTCGAGTTTCAACTAGAGTAAAATCAGTATGTGGGATGTATGGTTGTTTGAGATTGTTTGTTCAAGACGTACCACAAGGTCCTTGACAAAGTCACGGGATCTTTTGTGCCAGTCGCCGGATGCGAAAAATCCGGACTCGAGACCCAGTTTGGACTCGGCATTCTTGCGGACTAGGTTGACTGTCAAGTCATCACGGGCACTACTGTTCCAAATACTGTTGACGGCATCGCTAAGGGCGGCCTCGAGCTCAGCATCGGAGTGGGTAATCATTTGAACGATTTGGAGACAAATGTGATAGCTTTATAAAATAAAAGACGGAAAATAAACCTATCATGAGAGTGTCAAATTTTCGACTTATCGATCGACTTGTTCGAATTCTGAGGATGCTCATAAAATTTTCGAGACTCGATATATTAACATGTCGAATGACATTTTCATGGTTGACCGTTTGTCCATTTCACGCGACGCGAGCGCAGCACAGTGTTCTTAGCCATGGCCGCAGCTATCCTGGTATGGGACTTGACAGTACGTATACTGTATCAGAACATGGCTGACCTACTTGACAAAGCACATGTAGCGCAGGTGCTTGCGAAGGTTCTTGGAGGATGATAATGGGGGCTAAAGAGATGGAAGAAAAGACTCATGTCTTTATACATACTACCGCTGTGTAGAAACAAATTCTACCAACAAAGAATCATAAAAGAGAGAGAAAAGGCAGATTTGATTTGGGAAAAGTGATGGTTTCGAGACACTAACATTGCCAAAGTCGGTAATATATAAATGCTTTTATTTAGCAGGACTGGGCTCGTAGTTTTGTGAATATGGAAATCCATACAAAATATACGGAATCCGTAGCAAACATACTGCGTCTAGATCACACAGATCCTTAAACAATACATCAAAACCTCAGCCAAGATTATATAAGACATTATATAATATACGATGTTGATGCCTGTCGATATCAATGTCTTTGACTAAGTTATGCCATACTGTCGGCATCCTAGGGTGAAAACAGTTATTGGTTTTCATCAAGTTCAAAGTATATATATATCTTTTTTATGCCTACGGTATCATCAAAGTTAGATATAGCCCTTGGAACTATAATTTTTTTCGGTTGAGCTGCATTCAACCTCCAATCTCATGGTCTAGATCACCGTCATGACTGGCTAATCCTTTCCTTATCTTTTCATGACCATATTTCATTTCTGGATATTTATATATTTATTTTTCCGCCCCGTCAACAGTCAACCTCGAGTAGATCTTATCCCGCACCCAAGAAGGAAAACGAGGGGGAAAAACCCTTAAAAGTTCTCGAGGCTTCCACAAACCCCACGAATATACAGATCTCAGTGTTGCGTTGATTGATTGATTGATGGGTTTTCTTTTTTTTTTAAAAAAAAAAACTGCGGTTGATGCTGAACGACGGCGTATCATGGATCTTGCAGGGTTATGAGTGACAAGGGGAGGGGAAGATGGCGGGGTAAACAACTGTTAACGGGCCTTTTTCGACCCCACTGGGGGTTGTTTTCTCACTATCATCATGGTGATGTTTCTATCATTTTCTAGTAGCTTCAGACTATCGAGGCCTGCTCCATACATTATTCTCATATTGACTGGACATGACCTGAATGGGATGGATATTTCTGAAACTTTTGGATATGTTCTCTTCATAATTTTTTTTTTCATTCTTTTTTTTTTTTTTTTTTTTTTTTTAAAAAAAACGGAATATATAAATAGTGGATATATAGATCTTTTGGGGCTCGTGGTTAGCTGGATTGGCGACGACTGTTCGTGAAGCACGGAATTGGGGTTGGTCAGGTGATGTTAGCGGGAGGTTCGAGCCGAGAACGAGTTGAATGGAATACAGGGAGGGTCCACGATGATTCCCTTTGGAATTTTTAGACCAGCCTCATGAGTGAGTGGATTGAGAGTTTTTTCTGAGAAACTTTGTTTGCTGATAACTCTGTAGAGATTGAGATCGGATCAACCTATTGACAATTTGGGTTTTCAGTATCTCAACACTTCACTCACATGATAACTGGATATGATGTTCTATGATATCAGCTGTGTCACCATCGGGCATTGAGTCGGAAGCTGAGTTGTTAAAGTTAGACGACTGGTCACATAAAGTAATTGCCACTCGGTAGACTAGCATGTAGTCATGATGGTACTCCTGCTACATACACCATAGATAATCTGTTATCCTTTCTAGATGCGGTATCTTGAGAAGCTATAATGCTGAGGCCCGGTTTTTATGACAAGACCAAGTTCACGGATCGGGGCAGCGCGGGGATGATTCGTCCATCCGTCCGGTAAGTTTACCATATTTTTTCCTCATCCATCACAATCATGCTTGATCGCAACTTGTGTTTGGTCTCTATCTTGAAACCAACGGCTCACACTTGAAAAATCCCTATATTGTGATGCCGTGTTCCTTCCCCTTGCCATCCAGAACAAGTTCGGCGATGGAGGTAGCCCACAAATTCCTTGTCAGGCCTGCAGAATTTATCCCGCCATAAACATCGCCAAGCAAACGTCGCTTTCCTTGTCTACCATATTATAAGAATGTGCGGCGCCATTGGGAGCAATACAAGAGTTGTGCTAAACCCCGAGAAATAAAAACTGGGATTTTGCTCTGGAATTGCATCATGGTTGAATAAACGATGAAGACAAGGCTAAATATGGTATCAACTAGGTAGGTACAACTTGCATGTAAAAAGTAGAAGGAACTCGGATTAAAAAAAGATGTCGTCCGGAATTGGAAAGCTCACTTCTGCAGCTTTGTTGCTGGAATCTGCTATTTAAATATGATGGTAACCGTTCCTTCCTTTGTCTCCATGCCACAGCCCGTGGAAATCTTAGTCCAATAATCACAGATCCTTGGCCTCCCTCTCTTTTCTTCCTCAATATTTATTGCTTGCTCTACCTCACCACCACTACATCATCAATTGGCAACATCACGATTTTCTTTTTCTTTTGTTTTGTCTGATCCCCTTGAGCATTATTCCAACAACTACGAATTGAAACCTCACATCCATCTTGACCACTCATCATCTTGACAGCCAACATCGACAAAACCCGTCTAACCTGTAAACTTGCAGTGACATCACCAGTCAAATTTTCTAGTAACCCGGCATCTACGACCTTTGAATCTCCATCCGCGCGCATTAAACATCATTGTTTGCGCTTCCAACTTACAGAGTTTCGAGTCCCTCGTTTCCAACATAATCGGCTCATTTATCTATATATAGTCTTGCGCCATGCCCAACTCTGCTACTGATAAACCGGCACCCGGCCGTCTGCTTCTGCTTTCTAACCGGTTGCCCATCACCATCAAGAAGAGCGAGAATAGTGGTTACAATTTTTCCATGTCATCTGGCGGTTTAGTTACTGGTTTAAGTGGTCTTTCCAAAACTACCAGCTTTCAGTGGTACGGTTGGCCCGGTTTGGAGGTTCCCGATGAGGACGCCGTCAAGATGCGCAAGGATTTGAAGGACAAGTATGGAGCGCATCCTGTCTTCATTGATGACGAGCTTGCGGATCGTCACTACAACGGTTTCGCCAGTGTGTATATTCCAATCTTCCTGCATAACCAGCATTCTTGTTTGGCTGACTCCGACTTTTCCTGTAGACTCTATTCTCTGGCCTCTGTTTCACTACCATCCTGGTGAGATTACATTTGATGAGTCTGCCTGGGCCGCATACCAAGAAGTCAACCGCTTGTTCGCCAAGGCTGTGGTACCCGATGTGCAGGACGGTGACCTTATTTGGGTCCACGACTACCATTTGATGCTGCTTCCCGAGATGCTTCGCCAGGAGCTTGGAAACACCCGCAAAAATATCAAGATCGGCTTCTTCCTCCACACGCCCTTCCCCTCCTCTGAAATCTATCGTATTCTACCCGTTCGCGAGGACCTTCTTCGTGGTGTTCTGCATTGCGATCTGGTCGGCTTTCACACCTATGACTACGCTCGCCACTTCCTCAGTTCCTGCAGCCGCATTTTGTCAACACCTGCTACTCCCAATGGTATCGACTACAATGGTCATTTCGTATCAGTCGGTGCTTTCCCAATTGGTATCGACCCCGAGAAGTTTGTAGAGGGTCTGGAGAAACCTTCGGTCAAGGATCGCATTGCTGCCTTGAGCCGCAAGTTCGAGGGCGTCAAGTTGATTGTTGGCGTTGATCGTCTGGACTACATTAAGGGTGTACCTCAAAAGCTCCATGCCATAGAGGTCTTTCTGTCTGAGCACCCGGAATGGGTCGGCAAAATTGTGCTGGTGCAGGTGGCTGTCCCCTCGCGTCAAGATGTCGAAGAATACCAGAACCTACGGGCTGTTGTCAATGAACTCGTTGGTCGTATCAATGGTCGGTTTGGGACTATCGAGTTCATGCCCATTCACTTCCTACACCAGAGTGTCACTTTTGATGAGTTGACTGCTCTTTACCGTCTTTCCGACGTTTGCCTCGTTTCCTCGACCCGCGACGGCATGAATTTGGTCTCATATGAGTACATCGCTACTCAACGTGATCGTCATGGTGTCATGATTCTTTCCGAGTTTACTGGCGCTGCCCAGAGTCTGAACGGCAGTCTTATCGTCAACCCGTGGAACACTGAGGAGCTTGCCAACGCCATCCACGAAGCCGTTGTCATGTCTCCCGAGACCCGCAAGACCAACTACGAAAAACTTGAGAAGTACGTCTTCAAGTATACTAGTGCTTGGTGGGGTGCCACCTTTGTAAACGAGTTAATTCGTTGCTCTCGTGATACTCCTAAGAATGTGCGCAACGTTGGTGGCGAGTTGTTAACTTCTAGTGTCCCGGTTGTCTCATCGACGTCGGCATTGGCTGTTACTCCTCCAGCAATCCCGGCATCCAGTGTGGCGCCAATTGAAGAGAAGCCAGCGGAAGAGTAAAAAGGTTTGTGTGTGTTTAGAGCGTTACTTCAGGTCAAAGAAACCTCTGTGTTTCTATTATCAGTTTTGAATGTCTATAAAGCGATGTATACCAGATACTTGTTATATATATATATTATCATTCTAAGATTGATTTTCTTAGAAGGCCTATGTTTGTCAAGAATTTTCCATGACAGAGTCAATATCATGCTTACTGTTCAATCTTGTATGCGTGATGCCGGGTGGTCAGATGTCAAAAATCATTATGATATTCGAAACCCTAACCCCCGGAGTTGCCTTTGATGGTCTCAACCACGAATTAAACCCTGCCCTTCCTTCTTCAGAAAGATTTTAATGGAATTTTTTCGCTATAAATTTTTCTTGGATGTTTCTTTTCACTTTCACGATTATTATCCCTGCAGTTTGCTATTCTTCATCCTCAATCTGACCTTTTGTTTTCTCAAATTTCGTTAAGTTAATCATCAAAATGGGCAACGTACGTATACGATTTATTCCCTAGGTCACTTGCTTACTCAGCCCGCCGACAACTTTTCAGCGGGGCCGCCGGCATCTTGATCACATGTCATGCGAATGACGGCTTTGCGGGATGAGGGGTTCTAGTGATGACATCAGGGTTTTCAATGAACATGAAATATGTCAGTTGCTAACGCTGGAGGTGGTTGATGATGATAATAGGGTGCTAAGGCTCAGCAGAAGCGCGAGCGTGCTGCTAAGGATGCGAAATCTCAAAAGGGTTCACAGCTGAAGGTGGTAAGTGGGGAGGAACGCTGCCGCTGACTATGATGGTAGTTGAGTGTATAGGTGGTTTGCTGATGATGGAAATATATTGGAAATATATAGAACGCTGCTGCTTGCAACATTCAGTGCACTGTTTGCAAGTCTACTTTCTTGCAAACTATTGCTAAGACTATGTAAGTCTTCTTACTAAGAACATTGTTAAGAACTCGAGCCACGCAACAACCACGTCAACACAAGCGCCGGATCTGATAACACCATTCAAATATTCGAATGATGAACATAAATATACTAACGGCTTTTGTCCCTTTTCTTTTACCAGGCTTGAGCAGCACGTTTCCAATAAACACAGCAAGCAGACCTTCGCTGAGTGTTTCCCTAATTACACCAAGTAAAACCCAAATCTTACACACACCCGAACACATACTGAGAGAGACCGGTATATGTGTTGGAGAAAAGAAAAAGAGAAAAAAAAGAATCAAAATACCTGTGATTGTCCTAGCTGACTTGGTTGGATGTTGCGATGGCGAATTACAATTAGTGACGTTGGTGCTTATAGAGTAGCTACAGCAAGTCTTGTTTTTTTGCTTGGATTTTTTTAGATTTTTCGGTGAGATGGACAGATGTATCCATGGTCTATAATCAGTATCATGATCCTTTGAGATTGTGATGACTGACATGTGAATATTTCAAGAAACTCGTGTAACCCTAGATCTCTGGAAAATATGGACCCCGTGTATTATCTAAATTTATCTATAGTATAGTTAGTTTGTACAACCTTGGATGACAATGTGGAGCCATTTGATCATGATATATGCAGACTTTGTATATGCATTAACGACAAAGGTAAAGTCAAAAATGAGAACGAATATAAAATATAGATGATACAAAAATAGACAATAGAACCACAGGGAACCAATGATATCGGCAGAAAGTCCACCTGTCACGAAACAAAAATTCGCCGTAAACATAACGAAACCGGCCGGTGTTCCTTTTCCCAGAAAACAAAATAATAAACCAACCCAAAACTCCCTTGTCTTTTTTTTCTTCTTTAGTTCCGTTTGGAGATGGATGTGCCCAACGACGTCAACAGATCTAGAGTTTCAAAGCATCAATACATCCGGCCATTATCATATCAACACCACAAAAAATGCCAAAACTATGAGCTAGGCTTGTTGGCTAAGAGTGCTGCGACCTTGAGGAAGACATCCTCCATAGACGCCATGGCATACGCTGGGGCGGCATTGAAGATATCCGCCAGCTGATATTGCCCTATGATGGCTGGGTGGGCGCTGGTCTCTTCATCATCAACATCCATAGCATCACCCATTTCAATATCGCCAAACTCATCTTCAGCCTCCCGATCGTCCTCTTCTTCCTCATCAGTGGCATCACCGATCTCAATGTCGCCTGCTGCAGCAGCGGCTGGGTCGGCAGCAGAGAGAAGCATGTCATCCAACGATTTCGCAACTACAAGCGCAGAATCATTGGCCGACTGGGCTATAGTAAACACTTGCGCCTCGTCATCAACAATTAGGAAACCGGAAGTATGGGGTTCCGCAGACGCGGAAAGGGCGGCGATTCGACTGTCGAAATGGTGGGAAATAAGAGGTTGCATGCTCTCGGGGCTGAAAATGAGAAGTTCCGATCCCTTCATGTGGCGGAAAGAAACGGCAAAATGTTGTGAAACGCGATCGATGGCAAGGTTGGCGGCACCGGCGGCAGTGTTGAAGTTGATGGTTTTGAGAATCGGAAGGCCGTAGACAAGGGAGTCGGAAACCATGTCAAAGACACGGAGATCATGAGAGAGAACAATGACATAAGGTCCCAGGATGCCGAGGCCATGAAGGGATCCACGCCAGAGATCGTCCCAAGAATACCGGATCTCGCCGCTGTAGGCATCAATGACGTATATATTGCCCTCGTCACCAGCACCGAAAGCAACAATCAAACAGGAACCGTCGTCGGAAAAGGAGATGCGACCAGAGACAGGCTTCTGTTGCTCAGCGGACGCCATGGCATTATCAAGACAGTGAGAGATAGTCACACCAAAGTCGCACACCCAGGTGTGGAGCTCCTTGCCTCGCTCGTCTTTGACAGCAAGACCGTCGCGCTGACGGAGCCGAGGCTTCCAGATGCGGACAGCACCGTCACAGCCAAGAGTGGCAAAGCGGGCATTTTGAGGATCGGAAGCGAGATCAAGCACTCCCTCGGGACGAGTAGATTCATGCGGGGCATTTATGCGAGAGACAAGGGCAAACTGGGTGTCGGCAGGGGTTTCGCTACTATCAGTGGCATCGGACTCGGCATCCCAGATTTTGAGGTAAATTTCACGGCGAGTTTGGCGGAGGTCGGCCTCCTCGACAACTAGACTTTCGTCAATTTGGTTGGGCTCAGGAGGGGTCCACTCATCAATGGTGGCGAGCCACTTGCCGTCACAAGAAAAGGTCATGTACTTAATTTCGGGATCAATGATAGTACTGCCGGCGGGGGTCTGGTTGTTGGCTATCAAGGAAGAACGAGCGATGGCCTGCTTGCCGACACTGCGCATGTTGGACAGGTCAACAGTCTGGAGGTAGGGCTTGGAGCCATTGCGAGTGGCGAAAAGACCATCACCAACACAAACATAGAGCTTGTCGGGAGATGCAGGGCTGAGGGCAGCAACCACATTGATGTCGTTGACAACATACTCGGCGTCGACACGGGGAACAAGGTGCTCTTTGAGCACAGAGGTTACGTAAACGCCGGATTGCATACCAGAGATGTAGGAAGTGGGCTCAAGATCAGCAGAGGACAAAACCAAGACAGAGTTATCATCCAAATGAACGACATAAGCGGCACCGGAAGCCGAAACAACAATGTTCTCCACAATACCAGTCAAGTGAGGTAAAAAGTTCTGTTTGTTGGTATCCAACTGCCAGAGGACCAGAGTGTGCTCGGAACCACCAGAGATCAAGTAGTTACCATCACGCGACCACTTGACCGCATGCACAGCGCGACGGTGCCAGTGCATCTTCTTGGGCTGGATTGCTTCACGGGTTCCCTTGGCATTACTGTCGAGACCCTGGAGACAGGCGAGGATATCATTGTACCAGTAAATAGGACCACGAGCGCAGCCGACAGCAACATCAATGGTACTATGGTTCTTGGCAGTACTCTTCTTACTCCGGGAAGGCGCAACGATGCGCGCATCGATAGAGGTGATGATATCGTCACAGGTGAAGGTGTAGAAGTCGTAGGCGAGATCCTCGAGCTTGCTTATAACAAGATTTTGCGGGCTACCGACGTACAAATATTTGTGGATAGAACCGTATATGAGGCCATTAGCAGCCATGACCTCAAAGTTGCGAAATCTTAGCACACCAGAGCCGAGTTCTAGCAAAAGTTTAAAAAACTCTAAGCTAGAATTGTACGCTGATATCCGAGTAGCAAAACTCGAATCGGGAATCTCAGAGACAAGGATGACTTCCTGGTTTTGTTGCTTGCCGGACGTTTCAACTGAGATAACAATGGTAGCCAGACCGCTGGCAGAAGCAGAACCAGTAGAGGTAGAGGAGATAACAGGCTCTTCAAAGTCACCAGTCCAATTGACTTTTTGAATGTGACCGTTGGTGCTGGCAACCCACAGAAATGAAGGCTCCAAAAGGGATTGACGAAGGGCAACTATGTTGGCGGTTCTGGTACTGGTGGCGGTAGGGATGCGGCGCACAAGGAGAGAGTCGGAAGTAGAATAAACTTGAATCGAGGTAGTGTAGGGGACAATAAGGAATCTGAAGTATTTAGGCGTATGCGTTAGTAATTCTGAGCGTAGAGTCTGAGCCTGGACCTATAAGCATACCTCTGGTCGGCCGTCAAAATAGGATCGACATCAACTATTCTACCACCAGCAGGCCTAGAGACAACCCATTCGGCCTGACCCTCTGTTTCCGCGGCATCTTCCTTAGCGATATCGGTGACCTCGAAAGGCTCGACAACAACCACTGTCCGGTCAACGATAGTCTCAATGTTTGTGGGAACGCCACGACGCTTCTTGGGTGACCTGGAATCGCCGTTGTGCTTGCGCTTCAAAGTCGCAGCAGGCACAGAGGTACCGGCCATGATGTGTGATATATCAAGTATATAGATATGTCAGGTGATAAAGTATCCAAAAACAAAAACACTGAAAACGCAATGGACGGCCGGGTACCTTAATAGAATACCAGTAGCTGTTGGTGAGTGCCAGACAAGACGTCAATTTTTCAAGTTGGAATATCGATGAAAGAGTGGATCGCAAACTTGATTTACGAAAATAATCAGCGAATATAGGACAAAAAATGTGAGTCGGAACTCCGTAGGTAATGCGCTGCGGCAGTGTTTTCGAGATATAAGTGGTGCAAGATGCTCGATATCCAAGATTTCGCAGCCAAAAACACCCTTCTAAGCATCTAGCGCTGGCTGCTCTTCTCAGAAAAAAAAAGTTCATGCATATAGCCCAGTAAAAAAAAATCGGGCCCCACTATCTTGATAAGATAAGCGGGTCAATACCGGTAGATCCAATAACGACACCAAGAAAGTATGGAAACCCTGCAAACGAAACAAACGTAGTCGCGACAACCTTTTCGAGCTTCACCCTTGAGAGTTTCCTAATCGCTTGTCGCATCCCGAATTCTTCAACGATCGCCATCGCCCATCTTTCGATCTTACATTGTCACATCCTCTCCATACACCATGATTATTCCTGTTCGTTGCTTCTCCTGCGGAAAGGTACCATTTTTTGTTTTCATAGTGAACATTATTTGCCAATTACTAACATCATCATAGGTCACTGGCGATCTTTGGGAGCGGTACCTTGCGCTCATCCATGACGGTATGAACGATGGGTAAGAAACAAGTTCTTTTTGACAGTCCTTGTCTGCCATCATACGCTGCTACAAGAAATGCTAACACGTCTACAGTGATGCCATGGACCAGCTCGGCCTCAAGCGCTACTGCTGCCGTCGCATGGTTATGACCCATGTCGACCTCATCGAGAAACTTCTCAAGTAAAATCTACCATATATTCCACCTTCCACTCGTCACTACATTCTAATAGTTTATTCTGCAGGTACACTCCTGACGGCCGCGATGCCAAAAAGAGTCAGCTGGCTCCCTAAGCGCACCACGATACCTTCACTGCATTTATGAATCTATCTTGCGATATATCTACACCCAAAGTTATCGGACGAAACGCCGATACGAACTATGATTATGACGATTTTACAAGGGCTTTGTCAACTTTTCCACATAGTAGAGCCTCCTGTACACCGGACTGGAGGCCATGTTGAGGTCAGCATATCTCGTCCATTGCGGGTTCACGTATTCAAATCAGACAGGGGATATCAAGATATCGGACCGTAATTCACGAAGAGCGGTGAATAGCCAATTACATGGCATTGTTGTTTTGGGTAATATGGGAGGGCGTTCATAATTGATTTCTTTTTTCATGGCTTTTTTTATTTTCACATTGTCTGGTTCGCAATCAAAACAGATACACTTGACATTTTTCGGCATCTCTTCGTATAATATAGGACTCTTATCTTGTATAGATTTGCCCTGCCGTCTTCCAGTCTGGCCTAAATACTGCACTACAGTTATCTAAAGATCAGTAATCAGAGTTCCTGATCAATGAAGGAACGCCCATTAATCTATTCCATCTCGAGCTTACATTGGGATCACATGCTCAAATTCCTACCGTCGCTCCTGGGGTCATGATAATCGGTCGTGTTGTAGTTTATAGCTGTCAGTCCGGGGCATTGTTTGATCATCACATTCCCTTTCATACATCAAAGCTGGGTAATCACCGAAGGAATAACCGCCATATGCGCGTCTAATGCCACTGGAACCTCTTGGAAATCATTACAGTCGCCTGAACCGGCACAAGAGCTTCTTGCATTCCATCAAAGATAAGTTTACACCATGCTCTCTGATACCTGGCCTAGCACCAGACACATATTGGGTGAAATGAGTCAAATGGACAAAGTATCTATAAGTCCATAATTCATCCCAAAACACTTCTTATAATCCTCTAAGTCACGCCTTGCTTTAGTCAACCTGGCTGCCAACTCTCCGTCTCCCCCCCCAAACCCCCCGAAACTATGTTTAATCCACCTTTCTCATGCAGATTATAAAACGAGAAAGTGAACAGTGTGTGATTATGATGATATCATCACCGTCTGTGAATTTTGGAATTTTGGCGACTGCGTCGGCCACTAATTTCCCACGGGGTCGGTTGTTATGTTTAGCGAGGCACGTTATGAAGGTGTATAGACTCTGGTCTGGCAGTGATGGTGGGTACCTTTGGTGTAAAGGATTGGGGATAGCTGGTTTGAAGCCGTGATGCCTTGATTGCCCATATTCATCAAGATATCTATGTAGTGATGGTTCACCTTCTGGTCTTGTCAGATGTAACTGTATGGGCTGATTCATGGTGGTGCCAATGTCATCCTGGTGTCATAAGGAGAGGACTCTTTTCGTGACCAAATTAGACTTATACTGACCGAAAGCTGTCACTCAACTTTGTTTTGCAAAATCTGCCAGAGAGCTCCAGGACCCTGTTTCCACTGAGCTGGTGAATCACAAATATATTGTGTCCTGGTTCGGGTTTGGTCGGCTAATTCAAGTTTAATGTATTCTATGCGATGGAATGCTGCCACTGTAAAGTCACGTAAATGTTATGGCCTGTCCACAGTTTCAACTAAATATCTGTGGAAGCAGAATAGTGGGCCCAGAGTAATAGTATCAGTATGTTCTAGCATATTATATACAATGATCCATATCTTTAAACTTGATTATGTAGAGCACTTATTGTTTAGTTAGGCTTGGATACATCAATACATTGGCTCTAAAGCATATACAAGATAATTGCGCCTAGTAAATGTCACATCAGTCAAACTTTCAACATGAGCTAGTAAAAGCCCTGTCGAGACCTGTTATAGGCACCATACCAATAGTATATAGCCCTGTGTCACTTCGCTCGAAGACATCGTGATGCTCGGAGCAGACCTTTTCCCAATGTCGTCGTATTCTGGCCAGCTTTGCAACTTCGATTATCTTCAATTCCAGATGGAGAAAATCTCAAGAATCCTAGTAGAGTGTCAGGCGCTTGTAACGAGCGTTCATTGGTCAAGTGACTTGGCTTCTAGCGTGGATTTTAGGGGATTGTCCTGGTTCTGTGAGCTAGCCCATTTGGGCTAGTCACCATGTCGTTTAAGTGAATATCTCGACGACACCTCGTCATCTTTTGGGCAT
Organism: Ambrosiella beaveri; assembly: GCA_030294605.1. Classification (NCBI taxonomy): domain Eukaryota; kingdom Fungi; phylum Ascomycota; class Sordariomycetes; order Microascales; family Ceratocystidaceae; genus Ambrosiella; species Ambrosiella beaveri. Next base: position 244,832 of record JARQWA010000031.1, read on the forward strand.
AGATGAATGCATCTCGATTCGGTGGTGGTTTTGGTGGTACTGTCCCGCTATCACAACAGTGAGTGGCATCCTGTCCAAATGGTCGGGTCCAAATAATGGTTCTGACTTGTTGGTAATATGGTGGCCGATATAATATGGATAATATATATTTATTTATCACAGCTAGCTGTATTGGAGGAACAGGATGGTCTGGTAGTAATTCCTTAGGTTTTCAAGAACACAATCATGGTGCATTGTTCATATGTACACATTTTTACACACTTTTCTAGTGATAATGATTCAGTATTTGTGGTATTTGTTGTGTTTCAAACTGGATATAGAATACATGGAAAGATTTTCTATTTTCCAAATATATATCACCGAAACAGTAGGGTTGTTCAAACCCATGTCTTTTGCCGCTACAAGCACACTTTAGTTAATAAGTTCCTGGAATGGTAGTGATATGTCACTCTAATAATGTGATTGGTCAGAACTTCATTTAAGCGCTGAGCTTTTGCTCCTTCCTGCACGATTGACCACTCAGAGGAAGGCATCGCTTCTCAACCCGTCCTAATCGAAGGTGCGGAAAGTTGAACAGCTGGACAGACTAACTGCGGAATGACTATATATTTATCTCTAACATGCTAGTTTTTGCTGACATTTTGGGCAGGTTCATCTAGAAATCGGCACCAAGTATTCACCACGAAGTATGGGTTTTGTTATTACTTTAGAGACAACTGTTGCTACTGTCCCTGCCGAATCATTACCCACCTGACCAGATGGCAACCAGTGGTAAGTCCGAATTGAGAAACAGCCTCCCATCACTATAGCTCATGCTCGCCCCGCCACCACAGGCCGTCGGTGCGTGTCCAGAGTGACCTATAGTGGTTTTTTTTTTAATTATAGAAGATTTAGCCACTAAAGAGTTTTTGAGTAGGAAAAAACAGGGATTTTGGTTTTTTTTGAGGGCTAGTGCTTTTTGGTATTTCTGCCCAAGTATTTTTTTCAGAGTTGCATTTTAACTTGAAAGATCCTTCTGTCAATTATTGTGTGGGCCCTCGTTACTGTGCATGTAGTAATTTTCTTATCAGAGCACCCCTCTTTTTGCATTGCGGTGTGTAAAAGTGCTTCTATTACACACCCTCTCGTCCGGCCTCCAGCATGAGGATCAAGCCCCAGAAATGTTCTTTCTGGTCAAGCCTCCGACCAAACCAACCAGATTATACTCCACCAAATTTTAGCTTTTCTGGAATCAGTGAAGTCTGTCTTTCAGGAAAGATATTCAACAGCATTTTCTGCTCACCAAAGTTTAGAATCCCAACCAATTTGGTCTCTATCTCAATGTCTTTGAGAGCCCGAAGATAGTCTTGTTTCCTTCGCCCAAGAGCCTTAGTCACAGACACTTGATATCTGCAGTCACACTGACTACAGATTATGATGTGAACTTGGGCGCATATCGTATTTCTTCCATCTTCATATTTTGCTATGTTCTTCAGAAAGCATCTTCCTATGAAGTTTGACTTCTATCATTCATTCTGTTTTCGATCTACATTTCCATTCATATTTGTTTGACTACACGATCTGGGTTTGTGTTTTGTGTTAGTGGTTTTCCGAGACAACCAAACATCTCTTCATACAGTACGTTATTATATGCCCCACCCCATCTGATTCAACTCCAGGCTGAGATCATGGTCAACTTCATTTGCATTTTTCATATGTATACAATATTGCGACTTTACACATTACCCATGGTCTAGATTCACTCAAATCTAGCCTACTACCCTGCATTATTGCCGCTCTATATACATCTTCGCTTCCGGGATAGTTGTTCCCAGCAGAGCTATAGTGGCTTCAATTATTGCAGCTTTTTGCATGATACGCGCCTTTCATCATACTCCAAATTACTGAACCTTTACAAGCACAAAGTTGTCCTTCGAATTTCTTACCTCTCACATGCTTGAACCTGTATATCAAATGATATAAGTTCATTGCTGGTTATATTTCCTATTGTTTCTAATATCTTTCGTATCCTATCGTTTTTCGTTTTCAAACTAATAACTCTGGACACCCCATCCCTCTATGCACCGCAGAACGAATCTCAGTCATCTTCCATATCTCATACCCGTTCTCATGTCGCTTTCGTGTGACTGCTTTCACTGCATCCTCTCATGCTTAACTGTCTAACCGGTTGACCGATTGCCACAGTGCATAAATACTCTTTAAGTAACTTGAATATTGACCGCATTAGTGTGTCTGCGTTCATCCCGCCTTGCTCTTTGGTGTTTGTGATACCAGTCCTACTAGGTCTGCCTTAAACGGGCCCTGAGAAGTGGTCGCTTCTTCTTTGACTTCGCTTTACACCATTCTGTACCGACCGAAACGCCTCATCGGGCACATGCATTGCCGGTTTTGTGTCGCTTTCTAGATCATCTCACGAGACACCCTCGCAACGAGTTGTTACCCCCACCGTACAGCTCGTGGGTTGTCAACAAAATACAAAGAGAAAAGTAACAAAACAAACACTAGACTTTTGTGGCAGTCGTAACGCGCAGTTTTGGAAGCACCTGACCCAGGCGCATGTCTTTTATAAATCTCTGAATGCCATAGAACAGACTTCGAAAATTTTCGATTGTCCTTTGGTTTTACGATTCGGTTATCTGAAAACATATCCTCATTATGGCTCTCCAATTACCAGTACGGTCTTCCACTGGTGGCTTCGTGCCAGTCTTTCCTAACGATATGTACGATAATTCACCTTATTTATTATTTCCCGGCCATCGTTCTTGGTCTTTGTATGCCGAACTCCGTCTGACTCGTTCTTGCATATCAGGTCTTCGGCTAGCTCACCTGAACCTCAGATCCGTCGACCTGTCTCCGTTCAACGGATACCGGCTCACTATAACTTGATCAGCCCCAGTGATGTGGTTGGCCCTTCACCCGTTACCTCTACCGGTACAGCGAGTACAGAGATTGAAGATGAAGAAGTTGAGGTCCAGCCTCACAGCTTGTCACAGGTGACGGAACCTCCTCAGGTACAGCAATCTATGTCTTGAGAATCACAGAGAAATAGTAGTCTAATTTTCCAAATCCGTAGCTCACTATGCTTCAAACAAACATTGCCGAGAACATCCGCAAATCGGCAAATGAAGAATCTCTCAGCGTCATACATGCCCCTCAAAGCTTTACGGAATGGGTATGCATATTGCAGGCTTAATCATGGACCAATAACTAACAATATCTCTCTATAGAGTGGCAGAGATAATGGTCCCCAATCAGAAACTGAGATAGAAGCAGAGGAATCGGAGAGAGATCATGATGCTGATATATCTGTTACTTCAGAGGACAGACCAAGCTCCCATCCCCATGTAGGCCTTCCAAAAACCAAACTAGGACAGACAATGTATATTCTAACTTACCAACAGATACCATACATCGGCCCAACTCCTCCACCACTATCAACAAATGTTATGCCAGTCAGATACAGTGTTGATGATGGAACTCCACGAGCGCAAGATCCTCGCGAATTTACTGAAACATCGCGTGGCCGTCCTGGAAGCACGAGCAGTCTGGAGAGTATGTAAACCAGATCCTAAAAACTTGGTTTAATACGTGCTAACCTTCTTGCAGAGATTGAAGAAGTAGATGATGGAGACGAAGGATCGGATCAAGACAGAACGCTGGGCTTTGCCGAACGCCTCGAAGAGATTATTGAGCTGAGACAGGCTTTACAGGAGTTTTGGCAGCTGTGTAACACTCTTTCCAAAATGAATTCCAGTTCCAGAGCCCGGGCTTTCAAGCGGGCTGGAACGCCCGATGCGCATGACAAGGCTTGGAAATGCTGCTGGGAACTTTGCCAAATGCTGTACAACAAGCAAGATGAAACCAAAGACCAGTCAAGACCACGAACGACCCTTGATCTTTGTCGCGATTTTTGCCAGGCTCTCTTCGAGATCAGAGTTCGCGCGGATGATGCAGTAGATTCAATTCTGCGCGTGAGTTTTGAACTGAACAATCAGTATGTGAAAGTTTGATTTACTGGGTCATGAGTCAGCACTAACAATTGAACAGCCTCTTCTCGGCCCAAGACAGTCGTTCGCTTCCAGAACCATTCCGCGAGAGAACATTGGATTTCTACGTCACTTTATGTCACCGCCTGATGAAGCAACGAACTGAACTGAACAGCGAAGCTGATCAACTGCTGCTGGCTTGCTGGTCCTTGGCCGAAATGCTTTTCAGCTTGCGCATGTCCAAATATAGGCCTAACATTGATGCAGATGAAGGAGAAATTTTAGCATCTGCAGTTCAGGCATGCTGGCAACTATGCGATCTCTTCCACGAAAGTTGGCCGGCCACTCGGACGGATCGAAGCACCCCTAGACCTAGCCAGGCGAGCTTCTTTGCTCCACAGCCCGAACGTTTCGAACGTCCAGTCCTTGAAAGATCTGAAAGCCGAGCTTCAACTCGATCCAAGATGTCGAAACACTCTGTCAGAAGTGAAAGGATGCTTCCTGCACCACCAGAGACCCCAGTCACAGAATTTGACGATACGCCTTTGTCACCAGATAGCGACTCACCCTTGACAGCCCCCAATATTCTGGTGTTGGGTGCCTCATCACACAACGAGCGCAAAACTAAGAAAGGAATATGGTCCAGCGGTGCTTCCAATTTGTCCAACTACTCTCAGAACACCACCAAAACGTCTAGTACCGTAACGGCGGCTACGCAGAGTGAAGATCCCAACTTAGCCAAGATCAAGATTCTGGTGTTGAAACTAGCAATCATCTTGGGTTTTGAGCGGGACAGTGCATCGGACGGTAAAGCTGGTATGGCTAGTCTTCAACACTGGGTTAAGAGCCTGGGTGATACTGGCTTTGGTGCTTTGCCAAGCAAGAAAGCACTGTTCCAACAGTACAAGCGTTTGGTTTTGGGGGAGTATGCTTTGCCACGATCAGGCATGTTGCCCACCAAGGGCAAGAAGGCGACAGCCTCAGAACTGGCAAAGAGTGTGAACGTCATGATGATGCGGGGTCAGCAGTATCAGTTCTTACGTGATATCTACTGGGAGGTGTTTGAATTTTATCCTGAAGAAGCGGAGCGAAAGACTGATGTTAGCACCGTTATCTATGTCTAAAATCGCTTTTCAAGGGAGTGTATCATTTAATTTGTGTTTTGGAAGTTATTTTCTGCTCCTTGGCTAGCTTCTACCATTTTCAGTCATTTTTGTTTGGATATATGGTTGGAGATATTGGGTAGAATTTCCTCTTTTGCAGTTATGTATTTTTATTTCATGGTGTTGTTTTTCGGCTGTAGCCGAGTTGAGGGAATACATTATCACTGTTTCTTGACTTCACAGATATTCTATTATCTATGGCTCATTATATCATACACACCATCTAACACCAATTTTCTGCGGTAACATTTACACTGACAGATAGTGCTACATAGTGTGATCTATACTGGCAGGCTCAGTTATGGACTGTCTGTACACAGCCAGCTTGGTCTCGGGTCATTATTTCCTCGAGATTTCTGGTGTTACTGGTTCACACCTGTAACAACATTTGTCTAGTCTTTTGGGCATTCCACACGAGGTATTTTGAAGTTGATCAACATGTTTCTGTGTTGCAAGCGGATCTTGATCACTCGAATTACACAGCATCGCCACGGATATAAAAGTGGATCTACGGGGTGCAGGCTCTGGTTGATACTGCGAAGTGAAGTCTGTCGAGAAGACCCGAGAGCGGGTGAGGATATTCCGGAGTGTATCGCTTGGATAGGAAGTTGGCCTCAGTTGGTAGCCTGGAAGATACTGGGACATAGCGGCGGCCTGTGATAACACGTCAAGCCCGGTAAGATTCGTTGCCAGTAAAGGTGGGGAAGGGCCTGGCAACGAAGCCTCTCGGTGAGGGATCGGGAATTCTGAAGGGTGAAGCCCCATAGGATGGCTATCAGGAATTGTTAGATACGGCGACGATGCACCATTAAATTGGTGCGTGTGGGGATTACAGTCAAGCTCTTGCTGTTGGTATTGACTGTGTAAACTGGGAGAGGTAGTCACAAAGCTCATGGTTTGAGTAGATTGCATCATCTGCAACGACATGTAGCCTGTGAAGGGATGATTAGGTCCTGAGGAAACAGGCGAGCCATGGCCTCCAATAAACATGGGGCTGCAAGTTTCTGATGGGTCCGGCATCATTGACTGGGAGGACAGTTTCTGCTCTGAAAAGAGAGAAGGATACTCTGATGGTTCTACCTTCACTGTTCCACAAGCTAACTGCGAGTTTTCCTTCGGGCGACTGTCGAATCCATTGGGGAGATTTGGTGAGTCGGTTCGTGGCTGGGGATCGACAGAAGTAGCTGTTGAAGGTCTGACCCAATGAATAGTCTGGTTAGCTCCGACAACTTCTGGATGGGTCTGGAAGCTGACTCGACCAACCTAAAGCAGCCTTTACTTTTGGGATGGACATTGTCTGCAATGACTTTGACTCTGGATCCCCCGACAAATCGATTGAGGAAACGATGGACCTGCATCTTGTTTACATGTGATGTCTTTTCGACCCCTTCAGAATCACATAGCGAAGACGGTGGCGTACTCTCGACTTTGAGCCGGAAATTCTGAAGATCTGAGTAGTCGTTGCTGCTGCAACGAGCCAGACAAGGTTAATGGTTGAGATTCATTCTTCGCTGGGACTTGGAATAACCTTACACGACATAGCCATATCTCTGATCGTGTGAGTATCGGTTGACGATGTACCGGATACTTTCAACCTTGATGATACGACCGAAAGTCTGGTAAAACAAGTCGCGCATGTCCTGTCCACTACGATGTTCTCTGTGCCAGTCTAGCACAGCCAGAATCTCGGCGCGAGAATACCTATTCATGTCGTCGATCACAGATCACTCGTGTTGTATTGTCGAGAAATGACATTGAATATCCAATGAAGGACAATGGAGACGACAGAGCAAGAATGCTGCGGACAGGACCAAACAAGATGTAGCATTTTCCGACAATCAATGGCGAAAGGGGATGGATTTTCTACGCCGCAACAACTCCTCAAAAGGGCAAACTAATGCTAAACCTAACTCCTGGCCCCAAAGACAGCCCACCAACACTTAGTCCAATCGTGCGGCTCATCGCCATAGTTTTCATCACTACCCCAATCGTCAATCTGGTCCAGCTCTCCTTCCAACAAGCAATAAAGAGGCCTGGTGGCATGGCTGACCATAAGTTCCCGGAAGCACTGGGTATATAGTGCTGTTGGCGCATCTCGTTGCGGTACCATGACAATTGCTCGGGCATCGGCATTATGAGATAGATGCTTCAGAATGGCAGAAGAGAGCAGGCTAGGATGGTCTTCATCATAGATTCCATCTGCAACCAGGATGATCTACCGGCTCGTCGTTAGCGATGTTCTGGCTGTTTTGGTCTTGTTGAAACAACTAAACTTCAGATTTTTATCATGTTTGGGAGGGGGGCAATCATGCAATTATTTACCTTATACTGATTCTTATCAGAAAACAGCCTCTGATCAAACTCAGACTCAGATCCCCATGTCAACATTCCCGTCTCTATGGATCCACCAAGACTTTCCACTATGTCTTTGTTGGTGTCAACATTGTGTGACAGGTTTCCCATGATATCCGGTAAGTCACTCAATACTACATGTTGCTTCCAGATTGCTGCAGCTGCAATTCCCAAGAGACCTGTCCCGGATCCCAATTCCAAGATCTGAGGTGATGTATCTGTCGCAAATATATGAGCTAATGGCCCAGATGCAAGACGAGGCAGTTCCAGTGCCAACAAGAACGACGATCCCCATGTCTTGAACCCCAGAGAGTCTCCCGTAATTGAAGGTTCTCGAATAGATAATTCAAAAGGATGGTCCCCTTTATCAGGAAAAGGCCATATTCGAGTCATGTCTCCCATTGCTAAGAAATCCCGAATTTCAGTTACTGATGATCTACAAAATGTTGTTACACAACGACGTACCAGATCGGCCTGACCGCTCTGATATGCGTTTGCCGGCTTCATTCCAGATGAGTTCTTTCTTGTCAAAGTCTTCAATCCATTTCAGAGGGTTGGCAACAATACTTGACAGATACATTGCTACTCCTTTATTGTATTTTGGGGACACTACGGTGGTCGGCGTATGCTCTAGACGGGTTCCGGGAGTCCAGATTTGCGGCTTAAGTTCTAGGAAACGGAGACAGGACATGAGTTCTTCGCATGATGGTCGTTGCCAGAGCTGGGGAAAATCAAGAATGGAATCCATGGTGAGATATTTGTGGATAACAGGGCTGAGAATGAATTAACTACAAGAGACACCGACGTCTGAGGTGGTGGTGATGGGGCCCCGTGTAGAAATTGTGTCAAGAGAACTGCTGCATGATCGACAGAGATTGGACAGATGCTTGGTATTTATGGGTAAGGTAAGTAAATTTTTCGACTAAATATAGCAGACAAAAGGCATCACAACATCAAATTTAGTCAATTACTAGTAACTTCATGTTACTCATGACTCCCTCATAAACACTTTTCAGAGTGGAACGGGCCCTGCCGTTATCCACACCGCCTACTATCCCTGCATATGCCATATATTTTTTTCCGAATTTTTGCCCAGCAAAAATCCCCATTTTTCCAAAAAGAAAAAAAATCCCCGCCCCACCATCACAACCCAAGACCTATAAAGTCCACCTCCGTCAAACCCTCCTACCAAATCTCTCTTTCTCCTCTCCCCAACCCCGTCCCCACCAACGCTGCGTTTCCATGCTACATTCAGAGACGTCCCTCGCCCTTGCGAAGGTTATACTTTTGCAAATTCGCATACGTCTCGCTTGGCCCAATCTGGGCTATTCAAGCTCGCATTGGAGAAATTCGGAGTAACTTCTTCACCCTAATAAACACCATGCTCCCGCCGCCGTCTGTTTTGGTCGACGGGAGCGCTGGGCTGCCCGTGAGGGCCTGGCGTGACTTCACGTCTGCAAATGGCATCAGAAAAGTAGGACCGCGGTTTCATCCTTTCTTTTCCTTACTATGTATCGAAGGAAGGACGGCTGTGATTGATTCTTCTGGGAGAGCCTTTGCGAAGATTCGTGTTAGAGCACTTGAGTGCGATACGCAGCATGCTAAGGAGGACCTTGGCTTCGGCTGGGGATTCTCTCGAGTATAATTCGATTCCGATTACTCTGGCGGGGACGGGGTTCACTTTTTTTCTATGATGGTATGTTTACTCTCTATTCTATTGATGGTCGACGTTTCACTGTCTGTCTAGAGTCTTGGTTCTAACATGTTTTGGTGTTGCATGATGTTAAATCATCTTGAATAGTAGGTCTATCGGTAAGATGCTACTCTCTTCTGATCGGATATAACATTTCTGTCGCTTTACTACGGTATATTGGTTACACACCGAATACCACGAATGCTTGCCATCATCATTAGTTGACTCATAACTCGGTTGAGATTGTCGCCATTTCAGGACATTTCTCGCCACATTTTGCGGCTTGTCCCGCCTGTGAATTCGTAGGCTCATAAACATCAAATTCCTTCTAGAATATGTCGCTCAACAACTTCGGCCTATCAAATTATCTACATCAAGTAGCCTGTCTACTGGCAAGTCGAGGAATGCAGTCTCCTACGGTCATCAACAACGCTTAATCAGCGATCACATACCACTATGCACTGCTATGACGTCATTTCATAAAACAGACTTCGCTGACACAAGATTTAGGAAAAACAAACAAAACTGTATTGAACAGCAGGTATAATGTAAAAAAAACACCCGATGTATCATGCAGGTGATTGGCGCTACGGCAAGATATAAAAGAATAAGAATAATCAAAAAACGCTATGCAAATGGGGTTGAGATGTTACAACCTTTTAAAAAAAATGAAACGGGCAGCAATGCAAGATTCGGGCTACCAATACAACCATGTACGAGCCCGGTCGAAGTGAGGCTGGCCATGATGAGAAAGCTTTCGCCAAACACCAGGATGACCCAGAAGCCCGTATATAATGACTTGACCCAGAGAAAAAAAAGAAAACAGAACGAACATAACTTGTAATGAACAGAAAGAACCAGCTGAGGACTCGCCGTATGTGTGGATGTATCCAGTACCCCACATATTGTCATTAAATGAAAATGTGAAATGAAACAGCAAAACAGCAAGAATAACCCACGTTATTCATGATTTCATAAGATGTGTAAATTAACAAATGAATCCGTTATTTGGTTGGCGCGGAATCACTGAGCATATCACTAGCAAGTTCGAAGCCTACTACTGAGAGCACAGGAGATGGTCATTATAGATCTTCTGCTTCATCTCCTTGAGACTCTCGCGGAGATCGAGAAGTCTATTGATCTCGTGTTTGGGCGGGTTGATCATGTTCGAGATCTTGTTGTGCATCATGTAATATCTTTGATAAACCAAATTGAAGCGGGCTGCCTTGTTAACCACATCATCAAAAGAGATCTTGGGCCGCTTAGCAACATGTGGGGTGTCATTTTCATCTTGAATAGATGTTATCTTGGCCTTGTTGACCTTCTCTTTGGTCGCAACCTTCGAATCCTTAGTAGATTTGACCGATTCTCTGTCATATTCAAGGGGGCGCTTCTTAGCCACTGTTGGTTTATCAGAACGAATGCGCGCCGCGGCTTCGGACCAATCAGAAACCGATGAAGGCGAAACCGGAGTGACCCGAACAGCAGGCGACGAGATCTTCTTTGAAAGTCCATTGGAAGACGAGGAAGGCGTCATGCGCACCGGGTCGATAGTACGAGACTTTGTAGTGCTCTGTGCAGAAATCTTGTTCTTCTGGCGCTTCGACAACGGCACTTCCGAAGAAGCTCCTGAGCTTTCATCGTCCGAATCCTCTCGTGCACGTTTAGTTGATGCTTTCGTAGAGGTAGAGGTTTTAGTGCTGGAAGTCTTGGTTGCAGCCGATTTGATCGCAACCTTGGTTGGTGAGGCGTTAAGCTTGGCGGTGACATTGGGACGCGTCGATGCAAGTGAGTTGGGTTTTGATGGGCTTTCGCGAATACTGGATTTGCCTGTAGACTCTGCTGGGGAAGGCTTGCGGGCTTTGGTCCGACGTTCATCAGATGAGGCTACAACTGAGCCTTGAGATGATTCGTTGTCACTGTCAGATATGATTTCCGCAGAGAGAGGCATCTTGCGGTTTGGCGGCACAGAAGTTGGTGGGGTTGACGCTGCAGATGCCGTAGTCGATTTCGCCTTGGGTATGCGAGCAGCAGCAGTCTTCAGAGTCGTAGCGGTCGCAGGGCCTCTCTTCTCCTTCTCAGTTTTCTTGCTCGTGGCCTTGGGCAAGGGGTTTGATTTGGTCCGCGCCATAGATTCCGCCTTGTCATCAGCACCAAGCTTTCCCATGGGACGATCCAGATTTGCCTGGATTTTGCTAAGCGTCTTGCCTTTGCCTTTCCCACGCTCCTCCTCGGGTAAGAGTCGTTCCCACTCGATCTGGTTTGCCGACAGACGCATGCGATCGTACTTGGAGATGGCGTTATTGATGGCCGTTTGACGATCATCCTCATGCTCATAGTTATACTTCCAAACATCGAGTTCCTTCCAATAGTTCTTGGTCAAGCTCCAAGTCTTAGTATTGGAGTCAAATTCCGCAGCCTTTTTGACTACCGTATCGAAGTCCTCGTGTTTATGCGCCCAGCGATCACGAAGATACTCTGTGCTACAATCTTTGACAGCAAGTTCATGAACAATCATAAAGCGCTGCTGCTTATTCCGCTCTAGTACTGACTTAGCCAGCGCTCCTGACTCGGGCGCTGGAGAGCCACTTCGGGCGCTTCCATTTGGTGAACCAGGCTGAGAGGCGGTTTCAGCGGCACGCAAAAGATTGCGATTTCGTGCGGATGACATATCGGTAGGCGGTACACCACTCAATACTACAGTGTTGCCACGGTGAGCCTCATGGCGGGCCATGGATGATTGCAACTGCTCTAAGTCATTGTCGAGTGGGGATTTGTTGGAACCGGTACTCGTTCTCGCAAACTTCTTTGAAGCTTCCTCGATAGACCGTTTCTTGGAGTCTGATTTTTGAGGCTTGGTATACAAGTTGCCAAAGACTGGAATCTTGGAGGCAAGTTTGTTGTCGTCGAGAGGTTTCGTAAAATACACTTCGTGAGGATGAGGATCCTCAGGTATTCTGGGCATGATATAGCTAGTGCCATCGTAGAGAAGGGTCTACACAATGAAATTGATGGTCAGAGTAAACGAATGGAAAGATATTAACGGCCAAGTCAAACTTACAGGCTGTTTGCCCAACGATAATGCGATTTCTTGATTTTGTTGGGCACAAAATATCAAGTCCGCTAAGACATTCTCGTCGATACTAACGGCGAATACTTGCGGTGGCATGTCAGGAATGCTAGCCACTTCCGAGTTCTCCAGTCGGAGACCCGAAGGGTAAATCTTTAACGGATCTGGAGCCATGTCTGTCGATGTGTATGAGCGACAGGTGAGTTTGTGTGCAAAAAAACAGATTACAGAAAACGCGAGTATTCGAGTTGATTAAATGATTATAGTCGCACTTGGGGGCGGGTGGCGACGGTCCCGATGTGGCAGATGTTGCCGGTCCGGATTCAGACCGTTGAATCCACTGGCCAGCCAATCTAGAACGCCAGTCAAACAACGTTAGTAACGGACGCATTTACAGCAATTCCAGCATATAGACATGTAAATCATACTTGACAGTCAATAGAATGAACAGTTCACGACCAGCACTTGGCTGTTCCAGATCGCAGGCTCCAATAGGATCGCGGTAACGAATGCGGAATGCGGTTTGCAACAGGTTTTCCAACAGAATAATCAATACAAAAGGACTTAAGATTTTATGCAAAACGTTGTAAGCAAATAATTGGCGCGAGTCGTTTTGATGAATATGGTTTTTTTTTTTTTTTGGGGGGGGGGGGGGGGGGT